>JAYESD010000001.1:54627515-54828065 GCA_036927565.1 Tuctoria greenei
TCACAAACATCAGATATGGAGCATAGCCACAAGACCTGTTGGGCATGCAAGAAATGTTGACCATGTCATTCCAAATGTAATCAGCCACATCAAATTGACGGTCCTTTCTTATGACCCTCATCAGGGTCTGGAGATAACCCTGCACACTCCCAACATCTCCATCCTTAGGAGTAATCGTCTTCCTCAAGACTCTGTTCAGAAACACAAAGAAAGGCTTCATGTTCTTTTTGGAGGGAGGTTTGAACTTTGAGTTTGGCTCATATAGGAACTTCATCCTATCCTTCTCAATGACACCTATGTTGTGGATGATCAAGCAGTCAGGTCTTGAGGTGTCAAGGTGGAGCAGGCTTGCAAAATCTTCTTGAGTTATACTGTACTTGGATCCGTGAGTCATCCAAGTAACACTCTATTCATCTTCACTCAAGAAGTGGTATGTGGTAGAGAACTGCGCTATGACTTCGTCATTCCAATTATTTCTGAAGGCAAAGAGGTCCTTTAGTCCATGTCTCTCAATTTCTTCCACCACTTCAATGAATGGGGAGGAGCCCTTTGTCTCAAAATGTGCCCAATCAATCCATTGACTGCGCACTACCGGGGTCTTCATTGGGAGGTACACAGATTTGTTTAAATTTGCATGGAAATTGCTCCAAAATCTGCCATCGGCAGCTTGCTTCGGACGGCCATACCAATCAATGCTTCTGAACTTCGCCGCCGAGTCACTGCCCTTTCCATTAAATCTGTCTTCAGTGGGGTCCTTGACCCCTTCCCTTGGAGCATGCAGCCTCAAGAGGCCAACTGGGCCCGTTGCTATTCCCTTGCCCTTGCCCTTAGCTTGGCGAGGGCCACTTGTTGCTGCAGTTGCCTTGGAGGCTGATTTCTTGGCAAGCACCTTCCTTCGAGCCTGAGGAGGAGATGGAGCTGGCTCGGAAGGTCGCTCTTGGCGTTTCTTGCCAAGGCTTGTCGAGGGCCGAGGTGCCACCTCGTGGTCCATCTCGGCCTCGAAATCGGAAATAACTTCGTTTGTGCTCGACATGTCCTGAGAATGAATTGTGAAAGACATGAATAGCAATGGATTATTCAAGGCATGGGTGAGAAAGGATAATAAGGAATTGCATTGAGGAATTGACAGGTTAGGTTTTGAGTTCAGAAAAATCGGACTTGTGCGGTGTACAGGCACGGACTAGTCCGGGGTGACCAGCCTTGTCCGTGCATGGACCGTACTAGTCTGGTATTCATCCTCAGAAACCTAAGCAACTAGACAAATGTTGACTCCTAATGCACATCTAGCTTAGCATAAATGTAATACATCAAGGAGGCGTGTATATAGTGAAAGATGCTAGGCTATTCGATCAACAACGAAGAAAATTGAGATTTCTAGGGTTTGGGTGAAAATTACTGAAGAAATCGATTGATTCTTGAAGATGGAGGTGTTGAAGGCCGGACAAGTCCGAGAACTTCAATCTTCGGGCGAGGAAGCTTGATTTCCACCCAAATGTGGAGCTTTTTGGTGGAGGGGATGTAAAATCGCCTTGGGAGCTCGAGTTCGGAGAGAGAACGCGCGAGGCAAGTTGTGAGGGTGAGGGAATTAGGGTTCGGCGGCGGCTAGGGTTATGGAAAGAAAAATCGGACATGTCCGGAAATGATCGGACTAGTCTGAACTTTTCCAGAAGCTATATCGGACTAGTCTGTGGTCTATCAGACTAGTCCGGCCTAATCGGCACTCTGCGGACTAGTCCGGGTAACCACGAACTAGTCTGTGGTCACTAGGCAAGAACTTCTTAGCCCATTCATATATATTTGAAGGTACATATTTAGAAAATAGGGAGGCAAATCAAATCAAATAATCTTGATGAATATGATCAGTAAGCATACAACAATCAAGCAACGACCGTAATTCACCAAGATATAGTAATTGACATAGTTTTTTGGAGAAAATTGAGAGAGATGATTTTCACAATCCACTCAACATATTTTGTAGAATTCATACAGGTATGCAAATTTTCAAGCCACACTCCGAGCATCAAGGATATTTAGTTCATTTTGGAGTTCACAAAAGCGCCTTTCATCAAGTGGCTTGGTGAATATGTCGGCCAATTGCTTTTCGGTGTTGACATGGGAAATAGCTATATCTCCTTTCATGGGGTGGTCTCTCAAAAAGTGATGCCTTATGTCTATGTGTTTGGTTCTAGAGTGCTCAACGGGATTATGGGCAATTTTAATGGCACTCTAATTATCACAAAGTAGTGGAATACGGTTCATATTGTAACTGTAATCCCTTAGAGTTTGTCGCATCCAAAGGAGTTGTGCACAACAACTCCCGGCTGCAACATACTCCGCTTCGGGCGTGGATAAGGCAATGGAATTTTTTTCCTTGGATGACCAAGAAACTAGGGATCTACCTAGGAATTGGCATGTACCGGAGGTACTTTTTCTATCTACTTTGCATCCGACATAATCTGCATCAGAGTAACCAATGAGATTGAATTTGGAGCCTTTTGGATACCAAAGACCAAGGTTGGGTGTATGAACTAAATATCTCAAGATCCTTTTTACGGCTGTCAAGTGACACTCCTTAGGATTGGCTTGAAATCTTGCACACAAACATACACTCAACATATTGTCTAGCCTAGATGCACATAAATAGAGTAGAGATCCAATCATGGAGCGATATACCTTTTGGTCGACGTTAGGTCCATCTTCATTGAGATCTAAGTGGCCATTTGTTGCCATGGAAGTCTTTATAGGCTTCGCCTTGTCCATTCCAAATTTCTTGAGTATGTCTTGTGTGTACTTGGTTTGGCTTATGAATGTCCCTCCCTTTTGTTGCCGCACTTGGAATCTCAAGAAGTACTTTAGCTCTCCCATCATGGACATCTCAAACCTATCTATCATAATTTTACTAAATTCCTCACAAAAAGATGGGTTAGTTGCACCAAAGATTATATCATCAACATAGATTTGAAAAACAAAAAGATCATTGTCAAAATTCTTTGTAAATAGTGTATAATCTACTTTGCCAACCTTAAAGCCATTCTGAATTAAGAAATCTCTAAGACGCTCATACCAAGCTCTATGAGCTTGTTTGAGGCCGTAGAGAGCCTTAAGCAATTTAAACACGTGGTCGGGGAACTCTTCATCTTCAAACCCCGGGGATTGCTCCACATACACCTCCTCCTTGATTGGTCCGTTGAGGAAGGTGCTTTTCACATCCATTTGATACAGCTTGAAATCATGGTGAGTAGCATATGCAAGTAATATTCTAATGGATTCAAGTCTAGCTACGGGAGCAAAGGTCTCATCGAAGTCCAAACCTTCGACTTGTGAATACCCTTTGGCCACAAGTCGTTCCTTGTTCCTTGTCACCACCCCGTGTTCATCTTGTTTGTTGCAGAAGACCCACTTGGTGCCGACAATGTTCGCATTAGGTCTTGCCATGAGTTCCCACTCCTCGTTCCGCTTGAAGTTGTTCAATTCTTCTTGCATTGCCACCACCCAGTCTGGATCATTCAATGCATCCTCAACCCTGCATGGTTTCAAAAAGTATACAAACGAATAGTTCTCAAAAAAGTTAGCTATGCGAGATCTAGTGGTTAGTCCCTTTTGGATGTCACCGATGATATTGTTGATAGGGTGATCCCTTTGGACGCATTGGTGTACTCTTGGGTGTGGCACTTGTTGTCTCGAATCTTCATGATCTTCTTCTTCTCCCTCTAAATGATTGCCTTCGTTGACTTGTTGATCATCTTCACTTTCTTGAGGTTGATCTTGTATGGAAGCTCCCCCTTGATCATTGGTCTCCTCTTGTGATTCGTTTTCCTCATGGATATGTAGAGGTGGCTCTTGTGGTCGAACTTTGCCTAAAGCCATTCTTCTCAATGATTGGCAAGGAGCTTCTTGTTTATCTAGCACTCATGGATCAACTTGCTCCTTTTTGGAGCAATTAGTTTCATCCAACACTACGTCATGTGCTACTTCAACAAGTCCGGAGGTCTTGTTGAAGACACGATAGGCGTAAGTGTTCGAATCATAACCAAGCAAGAAACCTTCATCGTACTTCAAAGCGAACTTTGAAGTACTAGGCTTCTTGTTTAAAATATAACATGGAGAACCAAAAACTCAGAAATGTGAAATATTAGGCTCGTTTCTGGTAAGTAGCTCATAGGATGTCTTCTAGAGTAGCCGACAAAGATAAAGTCGATTTATGGCGTGGCAAGCGGTGTTAATCGCTTTCGCCCAAAACCGATCCGAGGTCTTGTACTCATCGAGCATTGTTCTTGCCATCTCAATGAGTGTTCGGTTCTTTCTTTTGGCAACTTCGTTTTGTTGTGGGGAGTACAGAGCTGAAAACTCGTGCTTTATGCCTTCTTCATCTAGGTACTCCTCCACTTGTGTGTTCTTGAACTCCGTTCCATTGTCGCTCCGAATGTTCTTGATTGTCAATGATAATTCATTTTGAGCTCGCTTGAAGAACTTCTTGAGTATTCCTTGTGTTTCTGACTTGTCATGCAAAAAGAAAACCCAAGTGAAGCGAGAAAAATCATCAACAACTACTAAACCATATTTGTTACCGTCGGTTCTTATATAGGAAATTGGACCAAATAAGTCCATGTGAAGTAGCTCAAGCCGTCTTGTTGTAGTCATGATGTTCTTGGCGGAGTGAGGTGCTCCAACTTGCTTCCCGGCTCGGCACGCGCCACAAGGTCTGTCTTTCTCAAACACAACATCCTTTAAACCTCGGATGTGATTGTCCTTGAGGAGTTTTTGAAGGTTCCTCATACCAACATGCGCTAGCCGTCTATGCCACAACCAACCCATGTTGGTTTTTGCAATCAAGCATGTGTCAAGTGCAGCTTTATCCTTGTTGAAGTCAACAAGATAGAGCATTCCCTTTCACATACCCTTGAATGCAATGAAACCATCACTCCTCCTAGAAACGGTCACACCCTCGTTAGTGAACAAGCAATTATAACCCTTGTCACATAATTGAGATATGGACAGCAGGTTATAATCTAAGGAATCAACATGTAATACATGAGAAAGTGTGTGCTTAGATGATATGGCAAATTTTACCGGTACCGAGCACCTTCCTTGACTATTATCTCCAAAATAGATGCCCTCATTTGGATCCTCATTCTTTTCGTATTAAACGAACATTCTTCTTTCTCCGGTCATATGGTTGGTGCAGCCACTGTCTAACACCCATTTAGATCCACCGGAGGAATAGGCCTGCAAAAACAATTTATGCCTTGATTTTAGGTACCCAAGCTTGCTTGGGTCCTCGGAGGTTAGTCACAAGAGATTTCGACACCCACACATGAGACTTGGTGTTCTAATGGCGTGGCCCAACATAATGAGCATAAACCTTTCCAAAATTATTTCTCATTAGGACATACGATGCATCAAAGGTATTGAAAAGTATCTTTTGTTGTTTATACACAGGACTAGTCTGGGAGACCGGACTTGTCCGGTGTACCGGACTTGTCCGGACCCTGACCGGACTAGTCCGGCGGTCATGCGTGTTGTACTTATTAATTTTTGATTTTCCAGGTTGAAAGGCCCCTCCCTTTACAAAGACATTGATATCCCTATTATTCTTATGGCTTCTAGCTTGTTGCTTTTTGCCATGAGAGTAACCAATGCCATATTTGACATTTGGAGGTCTTGTGACCAAGTATGCACTACGTGCATATTTGATCTTCTCCTTGTCAAATATGCCACTTTGGGCAGGATGCTTATCATTTGTAGAGGTTGGCATGTCTTTCAAACTGGTGTCAACTTTATTACATGTACAACTAGAAGCAGCTTCAGTTTTAGTGGGTTGAGAAGGTGAACTTGAAGAGGATGAAGGGTCACCTTGCTTGAGTGACTCAACTTGCACTTCAAGGATCATGTTAACCTTGATTAGGTTAGCATGTTCTTCCTTGATTGCAGCATTTGAGTCATTTCACTCCAAGCAAGCTTCCTTGCTTGAAGATAACTCAACCTCTAGTGACTTGCTTCACTCCTTTTCAAGCTCTACAAGTTTGTCAAGTTCGACATGTTCCTCCTTTTGGGAGATAATCATGTCCTCTTGATAACGTATCAACCTCTCCTTCTCAACAAGTTGATCAATTAAAAATTTCATTTTTGTGGCAGTTTTCCTATCTAATCCAATAAGCATATCCTCATTATCACTATTGATTTCATCATCGCTAGAATAGGAATGCATGGAAGGGTGTTTGATGTTTACCATGCATTTATCTTCCTTTGCCATGAGGCAAGTGCCATTTTCCTTCCATGCGCCGAGTGTAGGGAAGAGAGTAGACTTCTTGGATGTCTTCTCGATGGCTATGCTAGCCATCTCTTCTTCTTCAGATGATGAGGACTCATCATTTGAGTCCCACACTTTTCCTATGTGCGCTTGTTCGGCTTGTTTCTTCTTCTTAGAGAATTTGTTGGGTTGAGGCTTGGGTTCTTTGGTCTTATTCTTGTTCTCTTCATATGGGCAATCAACTATAAAGTGGCTATACTCACCACAATTATAGCATGCCCGCCTCAACTTTGGCTTTGTTCTTTCCTTGTAATTTCCTTCGCTTGTTTTAGTACCTTGTCTCTTCTTTATTATTCTTTTGAATTTCTTCATAAACAGTAGCATGTCTTCCTCATCTAATTCACTGCTCTCATCATCACCGTCTACTTCTAGTTAAGCTTCTCGAGCTTCTTTAGATAGGAGCTTCAGGGTGGACTTCAAAGCAACCCCTTTCTTCTTTGCCGAGGTGGGGTCGTCAATTTCCTTGACATGCTTTGCTTGTTTTTCCATCATCTCTAAATTGATGATTTTTCCAAGTAATTCATCCGGAGTCATTTTCTTGGTTCAGGGGCTTTCTTTAATCATTGAGCATAGGGTGACGTTGCGAGGCATGAAAGTTCTAAGGATGAGCTTCACCACATCGTGGTTATTCCACTTCTTTCTTCCGTATGATCAAACCTTGTTGACGAGTGTCTTTAATTGGTTGTACATATATTGGGGTGACTCGTCTTCTTCGATTGCGAATCTTCCTAATTCGCCTTCGATCATTTCGATCTTTGCTTCACGCACATGTCGGTCACCTTAAGGTGCAGTTTGCAATGTGTCCCATATCTCCTTAGCAATCTCGAGTCCATCGACCTTGGTGAACTCATCTCAACTGAGCGAAGAGGTAATTACTGCCGCGGCTTGAGCATTTCAGTGAATTGCCTGCTCTTGGATTGGTGTGAGTTCTTCGTCGTCGTCCGAGATATCTATTCCTGTGCACACAATATGATATAGACTTGGAATGAGAGAGATTAGATGCATTTTCATATTTTGCCTCCACATTGAGTAAACACTTCCATCGATGTGTGGGGCTTTTCCTAGAGGGATAGATAAATAATTATTATTGCTGGGATTAAGGCGATCATAGTTGAAAGGATATCGGGAGAAGTCGGTGTACTACTCCCCTTCTTATTCTCTTCAATCTTTACATTCCCTTAGGAAAGTGTCTTCTTTCTTAGGATCGCCTTTATTTCCAGCATCTCCTCATCGTCGTCCTCAAAGTCTTGAATGGCTTCAAGGAGCTTCTCCACCTTTTGGTTCTTGTCATCATCAACCTATTCTTGGTTGTTGCTCTTGTGGATGTCCTTCGTGTTCGACATGATCTTCTTAGAGCGATTAGTCTCTTTCTTGAAGAACCTGCTTTGATTTCAATTGAATGTGGCCTAGAGAGGGGGTGAATAGGCCTTTTTGATATTTGTCAGAACCTGCAACACTTGCTCGGAGGGGGTCAAGGGCCCGAGCTCGGTGATGTCAGGGTCAGAGTCCTCAGAAATCACTGGAGATCCAATGAGGTCGATCTCCAGCTTCTGGCAAATCTGCTTCATATTTGCTTTGACATATTTCATGTCTTCCTTTCTCTTCTTGTTCCGCTTGTGGGCCCTCACTTCGGCCTTTTTGCAGTAAGCAAAGATAGCAGTCAAGTACTTGAGGATGCCACTTGCAGATCCTTTTTGAGGAGCTGCCCTAGTGGGGGGAGCAGCCCTGGCATCTCCACTTGACCTTGCCGGAGCCTCAGGACTGGAGGTTGTAGATGGAGCAGCCTGTATACTTGGCTTCTGAGGCATCTGGGGCCTCAATGGAAAGTTCTCCACATCTTTGACAAACTCAATCCCAGTGACTTTCTCAATCACAAACATCAGATATGGAGCGTAGCCACAAGACTTGTTGGTTGTGCAAGAAATGTTGATCATGTCATTCCAAATGTAATCAGCCACATCAAACTGACGGTCCTTGCTTGTGACCCTCATAAGTGTCCGGAGATAACCTTACACACTCCCAGCATCTCCATCCTTGGGAGCAATCGTCTTCCTCAAGACTCTGTTCAGAACCACAAAGAAAGGCTTCATGTTCTTTGTGGAGGGAGGGTTGAACTTGTAGTTTGGCTCATATAGGAACTTCATCCTATACTTCTCAATGACACCTATGTTGTGGATGATCAAGCAGTCAGGTCTTGAGGTGTCAAGGTGGAGCAGGCTTGCAAAATCTTCTTGAGTTATACTGTACTTGGATCCGTGAGTCATCCAAGTAACACTCTGTTCATCTTCACTCGAGAAGTCGCATGTCGCAATGAACTGTGCTATGACTTCGTCATTCCAATTGTTTCTGAAGGCAAAGAGTTCCTTTAGTCCATGTCTCTCAATTGCTTCACCACTTCAATGAACGGGGAGCAACCCTTTTTCTCAAAATGTACCCAATCAATCCATTGACTGCGCACTACCGGAGTCTTCATTGGTAGGTACATAGATTTGTAGAAATCTGCATGGAAATTGCTCCAAAATCTGCCACCGACAGCTTGCTTCGGACGGCCATACCAATCAATGCTTCTGAACTTCGCCGCCGAGTCACTGCCCTTTCCATTGAATCTGTCTTCAGTGGGGTCCCTGACCCCTTCCCTTGGATCATGCAGCCTCAGGGGGCCAAGCGGGCCCGTTGCTATTCCCTTGCCCTTAGCTTGGCGAGGACCACTTGTTGCTGCAGTTGCCTTGGAGGCTGGCTTCTTGGCATGCACCTTCCTCCGAGCTTGAGGAGAAGATGGAGCTGGCTCGGAAGGTCGCTCTTGGCGTTTCTTGCCAAGGCTTGTCGAGGGCCGAGGTGCCACCTCGTGGTCCATCTCGGCCTCGAAATCGGAAAAATCTTCGTTTGTGCTTGACATGTCCTGAGAATGAATTGTGCAAGACATGAATAACAATGGATTATTCAAGGAATGTGTGAGAAAGGATAACAAGGAATTGCATTGAGGAATTGACAGGTTAGGATTTGAGTTCAGAAAAATCGGACTTGTCTGGTGTACAGGCACGGACTAGTCCGGGGTGATCGGACTTGTCCGTGCATGGACCGGACTAGTCCGGTATTCATCCTCAAAAACCTAAGCAACTAGACAAATGTTGATTCCTAATGCACAGCTAGCTTAGCATAAATGTATACATCAAGGAGGCATTTATATAGTGAAGGATGCTAGGCTATTCGATCAACAATTAAGAAAATCGAGATTTCTAGGGTTTGGGTGAAAATTACCGAAGAAATCGATTGATTCTCAAAGATGAAGGTGTTGAAGGCCAGAAAAGTCCGAGAACTTCAATCTTTGAGCGAGGAAGCTTGATTTCCACCCAAATGTGGAGCTTTTGGTGGAGGGGATGTAAAATCGTCGTGGGAGCTCGCGTTTGGAGAGAGAACGCGTGAGGCAAGTTGTGAGGGTGAGGGAATTAGGATTTGGTAGTGGCTAGGGTTATGGACACGAAAAATCGGACATGTCCGGAGGTGACCGGACTAGTCTGAACTTTTCCAAAGGCTATATCGGACTAGTCGGTGGTCTACTGGACTAGTCCGGCCTAACCGACACTCTGCGAACTAGTCTGTAAGGGCGGACTAGTCCGGGTAACCACGGACTAGTCCGTGGTCACCAGGCAAGAACTTCTTAGCCCATTCATATATATTTGAAGGTACATATTTCGAAAATATGGAGGCAAATCAAATAATATTGATGAATATGGTCAGTAAGCATACAACAATCAAACAATGACCATAATTCACCAAGATCTAGTAGTTGACATAGTTTTCTAGAGAAAATTGAGACAGATGATTTTCGCAATCTAGTCAACATATTTTGAAGAATTCATACAGGTATGCAAATTTTCAAGACACACTCCGAGCATCAAGGATATTTAGTTCATTTCGGAGTTCACAAAGCGCTTTTCATTAAGTGGATAAGTGAATATGTCGGTCAATTGCTTTTCGGTGTTGACATGGGAAATGGCTATATCTCCTTTCATGGATTGGTCTCTCAAAAAGTGATGCCTTATGTCTATGTGTTTGGTTCTAGAGTGCTCAACAGGATTATGGGCAATTTTAATGGCACTCTCATTATCACAAAGGAGTTGAATACGGTTCATATCATAACCGTAATCCCTTAGAGTTTGTCGCATCCAAAGCAGTTGTGCACAACAACTCCCGGCTGCAACATACTCCGCTTCGGCTGTGGATCAGGCAATGGAATTTTGTTTCTTGGAGGACCAAGAAACTAGGGATCTACGTAGGAATTGGCATGTACCGGAGGTACTTTTTCCATCTACTTTGCATTCGGCATAATCTGCATCGGAGTAACCAATGAGATTGAATTTGGAGCCTTTTGGATACCAAAGACCAAGGTTGGGTGTACGAACTAAATATCTATAGATCCTTTTTACGGTTGTCAAGTTACACTCCTTAGGATTGACTTGAAATCTTGCACACAAACATACACTCAACAAAATGTCTAGCCTAGATGCACATAAATAGAGTAGAGATCCAATCATGGAGCGATATACCTTTTGGTCGACGCTAGGTCCATCTTCATTGAGATCTAAGTGGCCATTTGTTGCCATGAGAGTCTTTATAGGCTTCACCTTGACCATTCCAAATTTCTTGAGTATGTTTTGTGTGTACTTGGTTTGGCTTATGAACGTCCCTTCCTTTTGTTGCCACACTTGGAATCCCAATAAGTACTTTAGCTCTCCCATCATGGACATCTCAAACCTATCTGTCATAATTTTACTAAATTCTTCACAAAAAGATGAGTTAGTTGAACCAAAGATTATATCATCAACATAGATTTGACAAACAAAAAGATCATTGTCAAAATTCTTTGTAGACAGTGTATAATCTACTTTGCCAATCTTAAAGCCATTTTTAATTAAGAAATCTCTAAGACACTAATACCAAGCTCTAGGAGCTTGTTTGAGGCCGTAGAGAGCCTTAAGCAATTTGAATACATGGTCAGGGAACTCTTCGTCTTCAAACCCGGGGGGTTGCTCCACATACACCTCCTCCTTGATTGGTCTGTTGAGGAAGGCGTTTTTCACATCCATTTGATAGAGCTTGAAATCATGGTGAGTAGCATATGCAAGTAATATTCTAATAGATTCAAGTCTAGCTACGGGAGCAAAGGTCTCATTGAAATCCAAACCTTCGACTTGTGAATACCCTTTGGCCACAAGTCATGCCTTGTTCCTTGTCACAACACTGTGTTCGTCTTGTTTGTTTGGATGACACATTTGGTGCTGACGACATTGGATTTGGGTCTTTCGACTAGTTCCCACACCTCGTTTCTCTTGAAATTGTTAAGTTCTTCTTGCATGGACACTTCCCAATCCGGATCCTTCAATGTATCCTCAACCCTGCGTGGTTCCAAAAAGGACACAAATGAGTAATGCTCACAAAAATTAGCTAAGTGAGATCTAGTAGTTACTCCCTTTTGGATGTCGCCGATGATGTTGTCGATTGGGTGATCCCTTTGGACGCATTGGTGTACTCTTGTGTGTGGTACTTTCTGTCTTGAATCTTCATGATCATCTTCTTCTCCCCCTAAGTGATTGCCTTCATTGACTTGTTGATCATCTTCACTTTCTTGAGGTTGATCTTGTATGGAAGCCCCCCCTTGATCACTGGTCTCCTCTTGTGGTTCGTTGTCCTCGTAGATATGTAGAGGTGGCTCTTGTGGTCGAACTTTGCCTAACGCCATTCTTCTCAATGCTTGGAAAGGAGCTTCTTCTTTATCTAGCACACATGGATCAACTTGCTCCTTTTGGGAGCCATTAGTTTCATCGAACACTATGTCGCGTGCTATTTCAACAAGTCCGGAGGTCTTGTTGAAGACACGATTGGCATAAGTGTTCGAATCATAACCAAGCAAGAAACCTTCATCGGACTTCGAAGCGAACTTTGAAGTCCTAGGCTTCTTGTTTAAAATATAACATGGAGAACCAAAAACTCGAAAAAATGAAATATTAGGCTTGTTACTGGTAAGTAGCTCATAGGATGTCTTCTTGAGTAGCCGATGAAGATAAAGTCGATTTATGGTGTGGCAAGTGGTGTTAATCGCTTCCGCCCAAAATTGATCTGAGGTCTTGTACTCATCGAGCATTGTTCTTGCATTCTCTATGAGTGTTTAGTTCGTTCTTTCGGCAACTCCGTTTTGTTGTGGGGAGTACGGAGCTGAAAACTCGTGCTTTATACCTTCTTCATCTAGGTACTCCTCCACTTGTGTGTTCTTAAACTCCGTGTTGTTGTCGCTTCGAATGTTCTTGATTGTCAATGAAAATTCATTTTGAGCTTGCTTGAAGAACTTCTTGAGTATTCCTTGTGTTTCTGACTTGTCATGCAAAAAGAAAACCCAAGTGAAGCGAGAAAAATCATCAACAACTACTAAACCATATTTGTTACCGCCGATGCTTATGTAGGCAATTGGACCAAATAAGTCCATGTGAAGTAGCTCAAGTGGTCTTGTTGTAGTCATGACATTCTTGGCGGGGTGAGGTGCTCCAACTTGCTTCCCGGCTTGGCACGCGCTACAAGGCCTGTCTTTCTCAAACACAACATTCTTTAAATCTGGGATGTGATCGCCCTTGAGGAGTTTTTTAAGGTTCCTCATACCAACATGCGCTAGCCGTCTATGCCACAGCCAACCCATGTTGGTTTTTGCAATCAAGCACGTGT
Source organism: Tuctoria greenei (assembly GCA_036927565.1). Classification (NCBI taxonomy): domain Eukaryota; kingdom Viridiplantae; phylum Streptophyta; class Magnoliopsida; order Poales; family Poaceae; genus Tuctoria; species Tuctoria greenei. Next base: position 54,640,540 of record JAYESD010000001.1, read on the forward strand.
CAAGTTCAGCTTTATCCTTGTTGAGGTCAACAAGATAGAGCTTTCCCTTTAACATACCCTTGAATGCAATGGAACCATCACTCCTCCTAGAAATGGTCACACCCTCGTTAGTGAACAAGCAATTATAACCCTTGTCACATAGTTGAGATATGGACAGCAGGTTATAATATAAGGAATCAACATGTAATACATGAGAAAGTGTGTGCTTAGATGATATGGCAAATTTTACCAGTACCGAGCACCTTCCCTTGACTATTATCTCCAAGATAGATGCCCTCATTTGGATCCTCATTTTCTTCATATTCAACGAACATTCTTCTTTCTCCGGTCATATGGTTGGTGCAGCCACTGTCTAACACCCATTTAGATCCACCGGAGGAATAGGCCTGCGAAAACAATATATGCCTTGGTTTTAGGTACCCAAGCTTGCTTGGGTCCTCGGAGGTTAGTCACAAGAGATTTGGGCGCCCACACATGAGACTTGGTGTTCTCATGGCGAGGCCCAACATAATGAGCATAATCCTTTCCCAAATTATTTCTCATTAGGACATACAATGCATCGAAAGTATTGAAAAGTAGCTTTTGTTGTTTATACACAGGACTAGTCTGGGAGACCGAACTTGTCCGGACCCTAACCGGACTAGACTGGCGGTCATGCGTGTTGTACTTATTAATTTTTGATTTTCCAGGTTGGAAGGCCCCTCCCTTTACAAATACATTGCTATCCTTGTTATTCTTATGGCTTCTAGATTGTTGCTTTTCCCCATGAGAGTAACCAATGCCATATTTGACATTTGGAGGTCTTGTGACCAAGTATGCACTACGTGCATATTTGATCTTCTCCTTATCAAATATGCCACTTTGGTTAGGATTCTTATCATTTGTAGAGGTTGGCATGTCTTTCAAACTAGTGTCAACTTTATTATGTGTACAACTAGAAGCAGCTTCAGTTTTAGTGGGTTGAGAAGGTGAACTTGAAGAGGATGAAGGGTCACCTTGCTTGAGTGACTCAACTTGCACTTCGAGGATCTGGTTAACCTTGATTAGGTTAGCAAGTTCTTCCTTGATTGCAGTTTTTGAGTCGTTTAACTCCAAGCAAGCTTCCTTGCTTGAAGCTAACTCAACCTATAGTGACTTTCTTTGCTCCTTTTCAAGCTCTAGAAGTTTGTCAAGTTTGACATGTTCCTCCTTTTGGGAGATAATCATGTCCTCTTGACGATGTATCAACCTCTCCTTCTCAACAAGTTGATCAAGTAAAAATTTCATTTTTGTGGCAGTTTTCCTATCTCATCCAATAAGCATATCCTCATTATCACTATTGATTTCATCATCGCTAGAATACGAATGCATGGAAGGGTGTTTGGTGTTTACCATGCGTTTATCATCCTTTTCCTTGAGGCAAGTGCCATTTCCCATCCATGCGCCGAGTGTAGGGAAGAGAGTAGACTTCTTGGATGTCTTCTCGATGGCTATGCTAGCCATCTCTTCTTCTTCGGATGATGAGGACTGATCATTTGAGTCCCACTCTTTTCCAATGTGCGCTTGTTCGGCTTGTTTCTTCTTCTTAAAGAATTTCTTGGGTTGAGGCTTGGCTTCTTTGGTCTTCTTCTTGTTCTCTTCATATGGGCAATCAACTATAAAGTGGCTATACTCACCACAATTATAGCATGCCCGCCTCAACTTTGGCCATTTCTTTCCTTGTACTTTCCTTCACTTGATTTAGTACCTTGTCTCTTCTTCGTTATTCTTTTGAATTTCTTCATGAATAGTAGCATGTATTCTTCATCTAATTCACTGCTCTCATCATCACCGTCTTCTTCTAGCTGAGCTTCTCGAGCTTCTTTAGATAGGGGCTTCAGGGTGGACTTCAAAGCAACCCCTTTCTTCTTTTCCGAGATGAGGTCGGCTATTTCCTTGACATGCTTTGCTTGTTTTTCCATCATCTCAAAATCGATGATTTTTCCAAGTAATTCATCCGGAGTCATTTTCTTGTATCCGGGGCTTTCTCTAATCATTGAGCATAGGGTGACGTTGTGAGGCGTGAAAGCTCTAAGGATGAGCTTCACCACGTCGTGGTTATTCCACTTCTTGCTTCCATATGATCGAACCTTGTTGACAAGTGTCTTTAATCGGTTGTACATATCTTGGGGTGACTCGTCTTCTTCGATTGTGAATCTTCCTAATTCGCCTTCGATCATTTCGATCTTTGCTTCACGCACATGTCAGTTTGCAATGTGTCCCATATCTCCTTAGCAATCTTGAGTCCATCCACCGTGGTGAACTCGTCTCGACTGGGCGAAGAGGTAATTACTGTCGCGGCTTGAGCATTTCGGCGAATTGCCTGCTTTTGGCTTGGTGTGAGTTCTTCGTCGTCGTCTGGGATATCTATTCCTGTGCACACAATATGCCATAGACTTGGATTGAGAGAGATTAGATGCATTTTCATATTTTGCCTCCACATTGAGTAATCACTTCCATCGAAGTGTGGGGCTTTTCCTAGAGAGATAGATAAATAATGATTATTGCTGGAATTAAGATGATCATAGTCTAAAGGATATCGGGAGTAGTCGGTGTGACTACTCCCCTTCTTCTTCTCTTCAATCTTTACTTCCCTTTGGAAAGTGTCTTCTTTCTTAGGAGCGCCTTTAGTTCCAGCGTCTCCTCATCATCATCCTCGATGTCTTGAATGGCTTTGAGGAGCTTCTCCACCTTTTGGTTCTTGGCATCATCAACCTTTTCTTGGTTGTTGCACTTGTGGATGTCCTTCATGTACGACATGATCTTCATCGAGTAATTAGTCTCTTTCTTGAAGAACCTGCTCTGATACCAATTGAATGTGGCCTAGAGGGGGGGGGGGTGAATAAACCACTCTGATATTTGTCAGAACCTACAACACTTAATCAGCAGATCAAAACTTGAAATATCGGACTAGTCCGGTAAAGTGCGGACTAGTCCGGTTTGTACCGACTAGGTTGATTAAGTTTGATCGATTAATTTGATTCTACGATGTATGCAGTGGAAATATACAGTTAATTTAAATGTTGCAAGATGATGTACTAGGATATATCACAATTCAATCTTATACTTAATGATTCAATGTAATGTAAGCAGTATTGATTCAAACCCTAGATTGTTGTGATGAATAAGAACAATGAACACAAAGCAAGACACAAGTGATTTATCCCGTGGTTCAGCTCCCACAGAGGCAACCTACATCCACGTCGAGGTGTCCACAAAATGACCGGGTCTTCTCCAACCCTACCCTCGTCGGATCGCCACGAAGGCCAATCCTCTTCCACTTATCACAAAGGGGTAAATAACCGAATTCTAAGGGCCTTCTCACACGTTGAGGGCTCCCCTAGATTACAACAAGAAACACAACCAATAACACACTCATAAGATTACAATGAAAATCACAGGAGTGTGTTAGAGAATCAAACCAAGAGCTCAATGAGTGTTGAACGTGTCTCTCCAATGATCTAGAGTGTATCATCAAAGGATTGATCTTTGTTGCACATAATTTCATGGAGAGATGTGTTTTTGAGGCTCTTGGGAGGTGTGACGACGCTAGGGTTCGAGAGATATTAAAGTTGGGCCGTGCACCTCTATTTATATGGGGTTTCTGAAAGTGCACGTTAGGGTTTAGAAAGATCGGACTAGTTCGTGGTGGACACCAGACTCGTCCGGTGTGCTGTGTGTAGCAAATCCCAAGTGTCCCAAAATATCATACTAGTCCAGCTAGGAGAGAACTTGTCTGATTTCGCTTCTGGAAATCTTCAGACTAGTCTAATAGTCATCGGACTTTTCTGGATAGTGAAACCCTAAGTGGTTATGAGGACAAGTCCGCACTTGGAGGACTTGTTCGATTTAGGTCAAAGAGTTTTTCGGACTAGTTCGTCCTAACATCGTACTTGTCTGATTTAGATCAGAATGAATATCAGACTAGTACGGTGTGTGATCGGACTTGTACGATTTTGTTTGACTTGTGAAGTGTTTTCAGGACTAGTCCGCACTGGGGAGGACTAGTCCGATTCTAGTCAGAGAGATATCAGTCTAGTCTGATGGATATCAGACTTGTCCGATCTCGTGCAGAGAGAGATATCGGACTAGTCCGGTGTCAGTTGGACTAGTCTGGTCCTGTATAACTTTGTGCAATGTTTGTGTTTATTTGTGATTGAGCTCTTGGGGTGTGTTTCCTTAACACACTCCATACACAATGATCTACTATTCTTCTTCCTTTAGCTCATTTCCACATTGCTCCTCATTCTCCCTTCTTTTTGGCACTTTGCTTATTTTCTCATAAAAACATGTGCTCATCTCAACAAAGTGGTTAGGATCTCATTTGCTTGTCATCAATCATCCAAAACCCATAAGGGATTCCTAGATGCACTTTCAAATACTATCGAGAGGAAAGAGAATTATACATCATAGCTACGCTCTCAAAACTAGCTATGCAAAAGCAAAGTCATCCATGCCCTGGATACATCGCACTAGCAACACACAACTCACGGCGGCGTGCATGGTTCCCACTCAGCTGTAAACCCTGGAGGGGGTGCAACCTCTTCATCAAACCAGTCATCAGTCGTATAATCTGCAAAAACTTGTTAACTGGAAACGTGAGCATAAGGCTCAGCAAGACTAACCCGTCTCACTAGACATATGCAAGGGTGAATACTAAGCATAGGTAATGTAAAGCATAAAGGACTCGCCTACAAGTGGATCCTTATAGTAATGTTTTAACTTGCACATGACAAAGTTGTCCAAGCAATTTGTAATCCTATATATCATTTTCTCCTGACATCTTCAGTATTTACTATGTCACAGCGTAGTCAACAAGTGGTACTCTATTACCGCGAGGGGCGGTGATTGCAATCAGGATACACCCTGATCAACACAACACATACGCACTTTTGGAAATATCAGCGAGTACTTACAGCAGTACCTACACAACAATTCAGTACTAGTCGTATATGGCCACCTTTCACTAAACACTCGAATGTCGAACCAGTCAATCCATCATGAGCAGGAGGTCACTATGTTGGGCGTACTTTGACGTTCCCACCAGCTGATTTACACCATGCTGCCCTCAACCCATGCCTATAAAACGGAACGGAATGCCTCGACAAACTAGTATCAGGCTACATCAGTTTATTGGAGCCCATTTCTCCAATATCTCACCGATATGATTCAAGCTTGTCCAGCAGGGCCGCACATGAAACAGTCCTCAATCGACACAAGCAGGGCCACGCACGTGAGACCACGTCTCACTGCATCCTACCCACTGCTCGGTCTCAATTTCATATTCATAACCCATTTTCTGATTTCAGATCCCCCTGTGTGATAAAATTCCTATCTCGCGAGTAGATTCCAACTACTCGACTTCTACCGAATTCCTATGAGCATAAGCATAGCAGTGTCTACTTAACGGGCCATAGACCTACTGAAGAATCCATAGGATTTGTGAGCCATGCAAGTGGGTGTCAAACACCTTAATCGTAATGCACAATCATCTGAAGACGCAAGGTGGAATAAAAACTGCAAAACATTGTAAGGAACTTAAATGCAAATCGGGACTTGCCTGAATGCGAGTCTGAGCCTTTTTTAGTTTCTAGCAGCAGGACCTCCAAAGCTTTTGGCTGCTCCTCGATTTCAGCTACTACACGATATGCATATACTAGGTATGAATGACTTTGAAAATAATTAATATGCTTGAGGTGATTTGAATATCCTAGGATGAAAATAAGATAATTATCTTAATTGGATTTAGGACTTTTATGGTAGATACTAGTGACTATAGAGAGATTCCTGCAAAGATTAGGAGATGATCATGGAAGTTTGTTGTTCTTAAAAATTATGGTAAGCAATAACCTTCTCTAAATTTTGCTTGAAATTTTGGAGACCTATCATAGCTACCAGGGGTTGTATCATGTAGAGGGGGTCTCACTGGTTCTAGGAAAATTTGTTTCACTATTTTCTAAGCTTCCTACGGGGAGAAACTGATTTTTCAAGTTTGAAAAATTTCTGGACATCGATTTTTCCATTTTTCTCAGTTTATAACTACATAGAGATTTGGAATATTGATCAACCCAGTAATTGAAGTCCAATGAACTTGAAATTTTTACTGGTGATCAATTGTATTAATAATAGGGTTCTGATCAAAATTCAGAATTTTCCAATTAACAGAACTGTAGGAATGAATTCTTTAAGTATTTTTCTTATCTGAATTATAGAGAAATTTCTATGGCTTTTCATACAAATCCAAGTGCACCACTGGACAGTATTCTTCATGCTGGTTCTAACAAAATTTATTTGGGAATTTTTGGATAATTCTTCTGGAACTTATGGATTTTCCAAGTTTGGATTGATCCTGGATTTATTTTCCTATTGGAAATTTCAAATAAAGGGGCCGGTCCCACTTCATTTGAATCGGGCCAATCAGAACTGAGCCACACCGGGAGCCACGGGGTTAACCCGGGCAGCCACACCGGATCCGCGTTGACAGCTGATCCCACGCGAGAGGTTGTCGTTGACAGCCCTTCGTCTACCTCCCGACACGGCGGCGTCTCTCGCCGGAACCGCGGCGGCGGTTCGCCGGACCTAGTTGTGTCGACCTCCTTCCGGCCTCGCCTTGACCGCTCAACCATAAAATCGACCACGCAAGCCGATGGTGGTGTCTAATCAAGTCGGCGATGGCCAGAGACGGCGGTGCGACGGTGACGGCGGAGCTAGGGTTTTGGCGTTCGTCAGAAACGCTCGGAAATGGCGTAATAGGCTAGGGAAAAAGTCGGGAATGTTCCTGGGAGCACCAGGATGATGATTTGGGGGTTAGAATGTGGTGACATTGCCGGCAAAGCTGAGTTCGATGACGAAGTACGGTTTTTCAACCAGCGGTCGCGAAATCTAAAAATCTAAGGTGCTCGGTTGATAACTTTCAGGGTCCTTGTGCAGGGAGCTTCGTTAGGACATACAGAAGTCATCTGCTAACCCGATTAAAGGATGAGAATGAAATGAATTTAAACGCAAAGCCTTGCTGTTCTATTGAGAAATCGTCCGGTTATCGAATAAGAACTTGAGCTACACTTCATGTCATAGGCTTAGATTTTGTGAGCATAAACTAGAGAGGATTGCGAACCTTTTTTCTTAAATTATCGAAGCTGGAGATGGCCTAGAACTGGAGCTCGACGGTGAGACAGTGAAGGTTCTCGACGGCTTCCTCGACGGCAACCGGAAAATTTCAAAATATCCCAAGCAGAAGCTATGTCACGATCAATGACCAAATAGAATATGTAGAGGAGGTTGTGATAAGACTTTTATCTACATATAGCTCGGGGAGAAATGTCTTCAATGGTCGGTGAAAACTCGATCAAACAGAGGCGGTAGAAATGGCGCGAACCGAGGTGGAGTTCAACGGCGACAGCCAAGCGTGGTTTTTTATAGGGACAGAGGGATGAGGGAAGCGCGCCACGGCGCAAGCAGGCAGGCAGCTCGGTGGTTGCATGCCGCGTCGCGGTGTCGCATGCTGCCGGCGTCAATCAGCGGGGAGAGCTGGATATAGAGCACCCTGTGGGTTGCACTCGAGTGGGTTAGGCTTACAGTGGGTCTCACCTCCTCTTATCCTCTTCCCCTCTCTGCAACTTCAATTCTCCTACCAAATTTGATCCAAAATTTCTAGATTTTGGTGGGGAGGCCAAAGTAATTATTTGGAATTTGATTCTGTCATTGGATTTTGATTTGGAGCAAGTTTCAAGTGAATTTCAAATTGAATTTGAAATTGGATTAAATTCAATGGTGTCACTTATTTAAATAGCAATTGAGTTCCAAAATTTTTGAAACTTTGAGGACATGTCAAGAAAGTCATCTTGACCATGATGGTGTGTTCAAATCTTGATGTTCAGATAAGTTGAACAGAATTCAAAATTTGAATTCCTAATATGGTCTGAACTTGGTAAGCGTCTCAAATAAAATAGCAAATGGAGTTCAAAATTTATGAAACTTTGCATGAAGTCTATTTGGAATATTAGTAAACCATGGAAAAATTTATGGCCTCGGATATGAATAATTTTGACAGGGCCAAATGTACAGTAGCATATTCAATTTGTAATTAATTTGAATATATATTGGGTATTGCATATTAATTTGACCTAGGATCCTCCATTCAAATAATTCCAAACTTTGAAGAGAGGTCAAAAGAATTTATCTAAGATTATTGGTGAAGTCCATTCCTCATGTTAATAAAATTTAAGCATGAGTGGAAGAAAATATTTGATGAGATCAAGTTCATAAGCCTAGCTATAATTGGTCTTCATTAGGGTTGATAACCAACTTACAACTGAACCTCATATGAAGGAAAATGTGGGATTTTACACTGAGTTGAATGCCGAGGTCTTCGCAATATTCTTGAAATGCAGCACTTGTGAATTGGGTTCCGTTGTCAGTTATGACTTTGTTTGGAACTCCAAATCTGCATATAATGGACTTCAAGAACTTGATTGTTGATTGCTTGTTGATTGTCACAACTAGAGTTGCTTCCGGCCACTTGGTGAACTTGTCGATGGTGACATACAGGAACCTATAACCTCTGACGGCTTTTGGAAAAGGTCCCAAGATGTCCATACCCCACACACCGAATGGCCATGTAGGAGGTATCATTTGTAGTGACTGAGCCGGTGTGTGAATTTGTTTTGCGTGGAACTGGCACGCTTCACATTTTTTCACTAGCTCAACCACATCCTGGAGTGTTGTAGGCCAGTAAAAGCCATGCCAAAAGGTTTTACTGATCAGCGTGTGAGAAGAAGCATGGTTCCCACACTCACCTCCATCGATTTTCGCGAAGAGCTCGCGGTCTTCTTCCCTTGCAATGCACCGCATTAGGATGCCATTAGCACCGCGCCAGTAGAAATCCCCTTCTACCAACGTGTATCTTTTAGCCAATCTGACAATCTGGTCAGCGGATACAATGTCTTTAGGAAGGATATTGTCTTTCAAGTAGCTCCGGATCTCCGAGATCCATGCATCGGAGCTTACTTTAGCTTCTGAGTCTTGTGTGCCGGGTTGCTCGGAGCTTCTGACAGCACCTACGACCCTTGGTAGACGCCATGGTAACAGGGCCACCAGGACTGCCAGCTTCACGGTGCTGGTCTCACCCCCTTCGCTCAGTTTGGCAGGCTGAGCTGTTGGTCTTGACAACCTCTAGACGAAGATTCCGTCAGGAATGGGAGCTCCAGTTGAGGCTTTCATCGAGAGTTCGTCAGCTTCAGCATTGTGAAGACGCTGAACATGGTGGAGATCCAGGACTTTGAAGTCCTTCTAGAGCCTCTGGACTTCAAGGAGATAAGCAACTAGTTGAGAATTGTTACAGGAGCATTCACCTTTGACTTGTTTGATGATGAGTTGTGAATCTCCCTTCACCAACAGCTGTTTGACACCATAAGATAGTGTCACCTTGAGTCCGTAGATGAGAGCTTCATACTCCGCCATGTTGTTGGTCGCCTTGAAATCAATGTGAACCATGTACTTTACCTTCTCTTAGTCGAAGCAAGGAGAAGGATTCCATCTCTGGCCCCATGCTTCTGCATGGAGCCATCGAAGTAGAGAGTCTAGTGAGGCTTGGAGAATACCGGAACCTTAGGTTATGGTTTCTGCTCACTGTGGCCCCAGGGTTTGATGGAGAGGGAGTCCATTCTGCCACGAAGTCAGCCAAGACTTAGCTTTTGATTGCTTGTTGTGACACGAATTCAAGATCAAATTCGGTTAGTTCCGCTACCCACTTTGCAATGTTCCTAGTAGAGTTAGGGTTATGCAAAATTGCACACAGTGGAAAATAAGTTACCCCTGATATTTTGTAGGCTTGGAAGTAGTGATGAAGATTCCTTGAGGCAATAAGTACTGCGTAAAGAAGCTTATGCACCTCAATGTATCTTGTCTTGGCATCGTGGAGCACTTCGCTAATGAAGTACACTGGGCGCTGGACTATCCGGACCCTTTCGGAAGGACCCGGAGCTTCTTCTCCATCTACCCGAACCCTCTTTGAGGGGTTCGATTCATCATGCTGCACTTCTTTGACCCTCCCGGAGGGGTCCAAAACTCCTTGTTCGACTCGTACCTAGCTAGAAGGGTGCAGATCATCTTGGTCGACCAGGTGAACCTCCTCAGGTGAACGAGGTTGATCTCCTAGCATTTCGTCTTGAGGTTCCGTGTCTATGGACTGGGACCAAGACATGCCTTTATTTAACTCTGGACCCTCCCAGAGGGGTCTGGGTTCTTGGACTGAATGTGGCTCCGGTCTTTCCGTGACCAAGACCATACTGACAACTTCAGTGGTTGCTGAAATGTAAAGTGGTAAAGGCTCACCGGGATTCGAAGCTACCAATATCGGTAGTGTGCTGAGGAGCTGTTTTAGCTCTTGAAACGCCTTTTATGCTTCTTCAGACCAATGAAATTGTCTGGATTTCCTCAAGAGTTTGAAGAAGGGTAGTGCCCATTCTGCTAGTCTTGAGATAAACCGGCTGAGTGCAGCTAGACATCCCGTTAACTTCTGGACATCATTGATGCGGGTTGGGGGCCGCATATCTTCTATAGCCTTGATCTTTGCCAGATTTGCTTCAATTCATTGGTGAGTAACCAAGAAACCTAGATGCTTCATGGAGCTAACCCCGAAGACACATTTGTCTGGGTTCAGCTTAGTGCGCGTAGTGCACATCTTATCGAAGACAGCTTGTAAATTGTCAAGGAGTGATTCCTTATTTTTTATCTTCACGACGATGTCATCGACGTATACCTCCACCAAGTCTCTAATTAGCTCTCCAAATGTTTTGTACATAGCTTGCACAAATATTGAAGCAACATTTCTAAGACCAAATGGAATGGCAGTATAACAGTACAATCCATCTACTCTTATGAAGGCAGTATGTTTTTCATCTTCCTTAGATATTTGGATTTTATGATATCCAGAATATGCATCTAAGAAACATGATAGCTCACACCCGGAGGTGGATTCCACTATCTGATCTAGTCTAGGTAGTGGAAATGGATGCTTTGGACTTGCCGTAATTAAGGTGGTGTAGTCGATACACATCCGAAGCTTCCCGCTGGCCTTGGGTACAACAACTTTGTTTGCCAGCTATTTTGGATGGAAGACTTCCCAGATGAATCCATCTTCGAACAACTTCTTGATTTCCTGTTGGATGAAGTGTTGTCACTGGATTGATTGCTTTCGGGGCTTCTCGTGTACAGGTCGTGCGTCAGGGTAAATCTTCAGATTGTGCTCAATCACCTCCCTAGGGATCTCGGGCATTTGTGATGGTTGACAAGCAAACAAGTCAACGTTAGCCCTGAGGAAGGTGATGAGCGCGAGTTCCTATTTGTTGTTCAGACCTCCCGATATACGGGTAGTCTGAGTGGCATCGGAACCAATTTGGAAGACTTTGACGGGAACGTTGATGTTGCCGCTTGGTTGCACACGAGGTGCGGAGGTAGAGACTTTATGATGAAGGCTCGGAGGGTTTGGAGCTAGCTCCTTACCGGATGAATCCTCTTTCGCTGTGGTAAGCGCATAGAGTTCTTCTAAAGTAGTGACTCCTGCAGTGCGATCTTCGCGGATCCAGAGAACGTCCGCAGGTGTTGGCATATTCAACACTAAGTAACCATAAAGAGAAGCGGCCATGAACTTGTACAAGGCTGGCCTGCCCAGAATGGCGTTGAAGGGCAGACTGATCTGCACGATGTCGAAGACCAACTTCTTAGTTCTATAGTTCTCCTGAGTCCCGAAGGTCACTGGGAGTGTGATGGAACCGAGAGGAGTAATGGTCCCCGGACCTACCCTAGAGAAAGGTTGGGATGGGTGAAGGTCCAAAGGGCAAAGATGAAGCTTAATGAAAGCTTCGAAGCTTATGAGGTTCAACCCTGAACCTTCGTCCACTATTACATGGTGGAGTTGAATATTGTTAATGGTGGGTGACACCATCAACAGGAGTTGGCCAGCTCTGATCATGTTTTGGGGGCAGTCCGAAGCATCGAAAACGATGGCAGTTTCCATCCACTTCCAATGTGGCTCCGCCCTTGCAGTGGGAGCTGCCACCGCCATGTCCCGCCGCATTGTCTTGAGGATGCGGCGAGAGGTGATGTCCCAAGAACCACCATAGATGGTGTTTAGGGTCTTCCTGCGCTCGTTGTCAGAGACGTTTGAATCATCGTCGACGGTGTTGTAGACAGCTTTCAGGACCTTCTTGGGGTCTTGGAAACCTAGCTCCTCCTCAGTCGGAGCTTCGTTGACTTTTTGTTTTCCTTCCCTCTAACGAAAAGGAGCTTCTTCCCGGCATTTGTTATAACGCTCGGCAAGGTTCTAGACGTCCCAGCATTCTTCCAGGCTGTGTCTATCCGTCTTGTGAATAAGACACCATGCTTTAGAACTGTTGCCGTCTTCTAATGACGGACGAGGTCGTTTCTAGGGGCGCGGCCCCCGGCCACCCGGAGTTGCAGCAGCTACAGCGGTTGGTGTACCGGCCAACGGCTTCTTCTTGCCATTGGGCTTCTTTTTATTTTTGCCACTGCCAGATGTAGTGGCTTCAGTTTTGGAGGACTTCTTGTTAGCCTCCGAAGCTGGCTTAGAGTGCATTTCATGCCCTCCGCAGCCCTAGCGCATTTGTTCGCTAGGCTCAAGAGTTCCATGAAGCTGGTGACCTCTTTGATGGCCAGCTTCTCCTGCATCTTTTTATCTCAAACGCCCTATCTGAATGCCATGATAATAGAAGAGCTTGAGATTGAATGAATAGTATTTCGTACCTGAGAAAACCGATGGATGAAGGATCACGATGATTCCCCCGTTGTTTGCTTTACAGCAAACATGTCCAATTCAGTGCCAGGCCGGGTGTAAGAACTCCCGAATTTAGCAGTGAATTGCTGGCATAGCTCCGCCCAACTATTAATGGAGTCAGGTGGAAGACTCCTGAACCAGGACCATGCAGTCCCTGTTAGAGCCACCGGGAAGTAGTTGGCCATCAAGGCCTCATCACCCCCCGCTACTAGTATAGCAGTGAAGTAGATTTGTAGGAACTCGGTGGGGTTGACGGTCCCGTCGAATTTTTTCAGCAAGTGAGGCCGGAACTTCTGTTGCCATCTGACCATGCATAAACGCATGGCCAAGGCAGAACAACCTCATCCTACTCCCTAAGGAGCATGGTTGTCCCGAGCCTCTTGCCTCTCACGAGCACGCTCGATATGGACATGACCGTCTTGCTTCCGGTAACGGCGATCAAGTTCCGACCGCAAGTCATGAGTCGGAATACTTGTAATGGTGTGGGTGTGTCGTGCCCCAGGAGGCAGCGAGGTCACCTGCTGCGATGTGGCACATCTCCTCTGCTGCGAGACTTGTGGACCAAGTCGGCCCGACAATGTCCGTCATTGAGATGGTGCTCGCCCCAAAGGGGAAGGACCTTGATTGCTGATGCCAGCGGCTACAGCTGCAACCAGATGGTCAACATCAACTCTCCACTGTTCCATAGCACCCTAAGGCGCCCCTGGAGGCAGTGGATGTTTTAGGTGAGATCTCACTGCAATGAGCGCATGCTCAGGGTTGTTGATTGTCGATGCAGTGATCAACGCAGATGCCCCATCCTGTCATCCAACATTGTTTGCCGGAGCAGATGGCGGCTGTGGTGCCATAGTGCCTACTGGAACAACGGCACCTGCTAGCTGCTGCATGTTGTAGGGATTTCCTCCAGCAGGTTGTTCAGCATTATTGCCGTTGGAAGATCCTACGGCGGAATTCACCATCTTAAGACCTCGGGTGAGCCCCCCTTCCTGGCGTGCCAAATGTCGAAGTGTAACAACGACACTTCCCCAGGTACTACTAAAGTGTATCCCACGAAGGTTCTTGTTTCGGTTGGGGGGCACGCAGAGATCAAGAGCAAGATGGTGACACGGGGGATTTACGTGGTCCGGGCTGCCTGAGCGTAATAACCTAATTCACGCGGTGTGTGTTGTTGTATTGTGAATTGCTAGAGAGCGTAGTCCCTCCCCAGCTTGGATTTGTTTGGAGTTGACCTTTGTATCGTGCGACTCAGTCCTTTTATAGTCCAAGGATTGACCGTTACATCCTTTGCCAGATCCGACATGTGGCCCTGGCGTATTTCATAGCCTAATACACTGTCTATGAGTATGAAGCATAATTAATAGTGTGATAACATGCCTTATTGGCTGTGTTACCTCTATTAACAGTGCTTTGATCATGTGTCGTTAATACAACATTAACAACAAGTAATCAAGTATTGTTACTGCCGCTTAAACTGTCCCTTGAATGTCCGTGCTGAAGGAGATCCGCCAATGTATTCATTGGTGAAGGTCCGAAGGCTCCTCACGTGGTAGCTTCGGAGCTTCCCTTTACGGGGAGGTAGCTCCGGAACTGCTATACACGTGTCAGCACTGGAGCTTCCCTCTGCCGGGGGTTAGGTTCGGGATCATTATACACGTGTAAATCACGGAGCTTCGCTGTATTCAAAATGTAGCTTCGGATTTATACTACACGTGTCAATCTCCAGAGCTACCCATAAAAGGGATGCGGGTCTGGTGTAATATGACATGTGGGACATGAGGAGACCTTAAACTTTGATAGGTAGAACTCTCTTGCACTTCTTGCGGTATCATAGGGTACCCGGTACGCATGGTACCGACAACGCTATTGCAATGATTTCATGTATTGCGACAATTTAACATATTGCAACGAATGGTACGGTATTGCAACGGGTTCACGATCGCGACAAATAGTATGGTATTGCAATGATTTCATATTCGTGGCAAATAGTATGTTGTTACAACGATTTAGCATATCGCAACGATTTAACGTATTGCAACAAATAGCATGGTATTGCAACGGTTTCACATTCGTGGTAATCGTATGTGGTTGCAACGATTTCATAACCGTGGCAATAGTACAGTATTGCAATGATATCACATTCGTGGCAAATATTATATTATTTCAACGATTTAGCGTATTGCGACGATTTAACGTATTGCAATGAATAGCATGGTATTGCAATGATTTCGCATTCGTGGTAATAGTATGTGATTGCAACTATTTTCACATTCGTGACAAATACTACAGTCACTACAAGGATTCCACCCTGTTGCAATGATTGTACTGCAACGAATACTAAATCGTTGCAGTATGCTTGGTCTTTTGCCACCATTCACTAGTTTGTGGCATTATCATATATCGCCATGAAACACGATCGTTGCATTAGGATCTGTTGCCACGATTCACTAGTTCGTGGCATTAGGATCTATCACCACGAATCTATTGCCACGATTCACTAGTTCGTGGCATTAGCATATATCGCCTCAGAACACGATTGTTGCATTAGGATCTGTTGTTATGATTCACTAGTTCGTGGCATTAGGATCTATCGCCACAAATCTATTGCCACGATTCACTAGTTCGTGGCATTAGCATCTATCGCCACGGAACACGATCGTTGCACTGGGATCTATTGCCACGATTCACTAGTTTGTGGCATTAGGATCTATCGCCACGAATCTGTTGACATGATTCTCTAGTTCGTGGCATTAGCATCTATCGCCACGTAACACGATCGTTGCATTGGGATCTGTTGCCACGATTCACTAGTTCGTGGCATTAGGATCTATCGTCATGAATCTGTTGCCACGATTCACTAGTTCGTGGCATTAGCATCTATCGCCACAAAACACGATCGTTGCACTAGGATCTGTTGCCACGATTCACTAGTTCGTGGCATTAGGATCTATCGCCACGAATCTGTTGCCACGATTCACTAGTTTGTGGCATTAGCATCTATTTCCATGGAACACGATCGTTGCACTAGGATCTGTTGCCATGATTCACTAGTTCGTGGCGTTAGCATCTATCGCCACAGAACCCGATCTTTGCATTAGGATATGTCGATACGATTCAGTAGTTTGTGGCGTTAGCATCTATCACTACGGAACCCGATCGTTGCATTAGAATTTGTTGCCACTATTCACTAGTTCGTGGCATTAGCATCTATCGCCATAGAACATGATCGTTGCATTAGAATCTGTTGCCATGATTCACTAGTTCGTGGCATTAGCATCTATCGCCACGGAACCCGATCGTTGCGTTAGGATCTGTTGCCACGATTCAATAGTTCGTGGCGTTAGCATCTATTGCCGCGCAACACAATCGTTGCATTAGAATCTGTTGCCATGATTCACTAGTTTGTGGCATTAGCATCTATCGCCACCGAGAACGATCATTGCATTAGGATCTGTTGCCACGATTCAATAGTTCATGGCGTTAGCATCTATCGTCGCGGAACACAATCGTTGCATTAGGAACTTTTGCAACGATTTACCAGTTCGTGGCGTTAGGATCTATCGCCACGATACACAAACGTTGCATTAGGAACTTGTGCCATGATTCACAAGTTCGTGGTGATAGGATCTATCGCCACGAAACACAATCGTTGTATTAGGATACGTTGCCAAGAAATACCGGTTGTTGGCGTTCAGATCTATCGCCACGAAACACAAACGTTGCATTACATAGTTCACGTACAGCTAGCTCACACAGTACCTATATGAAAAATCATCATCTTTGCTGTCCTCCCTCAATATTGGAGGTACAATACCATCACTAATATATGTATCATCATCGTCGTGGTCGTCATCGTCGTGATCTTCATTTGAAAGAGTGGAAGCATCATTGGTTGCTCCGTCAATGTCATTCTCATTCCTATCCCATGTGGTCATATCCTCATTTATATCAGTAAGCCTTCGATCATCAAATAATGTCTGAGCCTCCATCCTCTCATTGACATTATTTTCACTGTCTCTAGGGGGCATGGCAAAAAGGTTTTGTGGTTTCATTTTAACAACTGTAGCCCATTTATGTTGCTTCACACTTCTAACATAAAAAACTTGTTCTACTTGGGTGGCAAGAATGTAAGGCTCATACTTAAATTGAGAAATAGTAGTGTCAACATCTATCATTTCGTATCAATCAATTTTGTAGCCTCTGCTTTGGCTCTAACTGGAACGAGGCTGATCAAACCATTCACATTCAAATAATAGAACCTCTTGATTTTTCTCGAAATCAATATAAATCATTTTCTTGATTACTCCATACCACTCATGATCACCATCCCGAACAACAACACCACTGTTTTGCGTCCGTAAATCTTTTTCCACCTCTGTTGTTCGAAAGAAGAAGCAATTTATGAATGATCGACTAAAAAAACATGCCCGACGATCAGTTCCTCTAGATAGTCCATACAAACAATCGGTTACTTTGCCTTCTTTGTGTAATGTCGTAATTTGTACACATTAATTAGTATAAAAGTGGTCATCGATAAACCAACTTCAGAACATATATTGCTACAATATTTCATCAAAGTAAAAACTTGCATGTACTTACTCGTTTCTGAAACCAATAAACAAACTCATCTCTATGGCGTTTTTCAACATCACGAGAATGAATTTTTTTCAGCTCTTCAAAATGGTCACTGAAAAGGGTACACAATTAAATTAGCCATCTACAATAAGCATGATCTATTAATATAGTATAGAACATCTGGGTGTTATACGTACTTGATCCATGGAGCGGCCTCTTCAACATTAGAAATAATATAATGTCTAATGTTCGCCCCCTTTAAACCCTTTTTTAGAATTATCAACTTCTGTAAATATATTAGAATCGAGAGAAGGTTCATTTCTAGCTGCAGCGTCATGACATTCTGGCCTATTAAGCTTGGTGCTGATGTTATCCAAAAATTGGCTACAAAAAGTCATACACTCTTCCATAATATATCCCTAAGCTATAGAACCCTCCGGGTGAGCTCTGTTACATACATACCTCTTCAATGTACCAAGGTACCTCTCAATTGGATATATCCATCTGTAAGAAACACGTGCACCCAAGCGAGCTTCTTCGCCAAGATGGATTAGAAGATGTACCATGATATCAAAGAAAGCGGGAGAAAGCAACATCTCAAGCTTACAAATTGTTTCAGGAAATTGTTCAATCATCTTATCCAAAGCTGGTTCCGCCAATTCTTTAGAACAAATTCCAGAAAAGAATCTGCTAAACTCAATTAAAGGTTCAATAACCTTTTCGGGCAATATGTCACGTATTGCAATAGGAAGGAGCTTCTGAAATATAATATGGCAGTCATGAGTTTTTAGACCTGATACCTTACATGTTGTTATGTCCACACTTCTCTTGATGTTTGAGGCATAACCATTGGGCATCTTCACATCCGCCAAAAACATGCACAAGGTGGTCTTTTGATCTTTTTGCAAAGTATATGATGCTGATGGACAATCATACTTCCTTTTCATACCCACCGGATGTTGCTTTGGCCGTATACCCATTTCCTGCATATCAAAACGAGCTTGTAGATTATCTTTTGTTTTACCATCCATATTAAGCAATGTACCCAATATGCTATCAAAAATGTTTTTCTCAATGTGCATGACATCCAGGTTATGCCTTATTAGCAATGTCTTCCAATATGGGAGCTGAGAAAATATATTTTTCTTCTTCCAACTAAGCCACCTATCTTCCTCAGTGCGCTTTCTCTTTTTATTCGTCTTTCCAAAACTCACTTGATCAAAAGTCTCATATTGTTGGAGTACTTCGTGACCAGAGAGTGATGTTGGAGCCTCTCTATTCTCTATTTTGTTGTTGATAGAAGCTTTGTCCCGACGCCACCGGTGATCCTAAGGTAGGAAACGACGATGACCCATGTAGCAATACTTTCGTCCATGTTTCAACCACAAGGCGTCAGTGTTTATATGGCAGTATGTACATGCTATTGTACCTTTTGATCTCCATCCACATAGCATTGCATATGCTGGAAAATCATTTATTGTCCACAATATAGAAGCTCGCATGAGAAATGTCTCTTTCTTTGAACTGTCGTATGTTTCAACACCATCAGACCATAATTTCAGTAGCTCGTCAATCAAAGGATGCAGAAACGCATCAATGTTGTTTCCAGGTGACTTTGGCCCAGGAATTATCATTGACATCAACCAATAAGGCTCCTTCATACACAACCAAGGTGGTAGATTATAAGGGATTACAATCATAGGCCATGTTCTGTAAGAAACATTCATTACTCCAAAAGGATTGAAACCATCTGATGCTAGCCCAAGTCTTATGTTGTGAGGATCAGATGAGAAATTTGGGTGGATGCTATCAAAATGCTTCCATGCTTTCAAATCTGCAGGATTGCGTAATATTCCATCATCAATACATTCTTCTTTGTGCTAGCGCATGATTGATGCCGTTGATTCTGCCATATAAAACCTTTGAAGATGGGGAATAAGAGGGAAGTATCGTAGAATCTTGCGTGCTACAAGCTTCTTGGCTTTTCCACAAGGTAAAGCCTCTCTTGCATACCCACCAGTACTATTTTTCTATCTTAATTCACCAAATTTTGGGCATCGATCCAACAAAGAATAGTCCTTCCGGAATAACACACAGTCATTGACACATGCATCGATCTTTTCATTGCTCAGCTCGAGGTCACGAACAACCTTCTGAACTTTATCAAGTGTATTAGGAATGCAATAGCCCTCTGGAAGCACATATGAGAATAGTTCAAGGATGAACTCACACACTTTTTTGCTCAACCAGTTAAACAATTTCTCTGGTACAACCCGACAATGATGGATAATTGGGTCACCTTCTCACAACTTGGATACAACTCCCTTTTGGCATCATTTAATAAGTCATAGAATCACTTTGCACACCGAGTTGGCTCCTGCTGGTTTATAGCATTTTCTGGATCATCAACACCTGTTGAAGTACCACCATGATCACCAGTGCCTCTAAGAAGGTTGGACAGCATATTTTCCATAGCAGCATCATCAGAAATTATCTCCTCATTATTTGCTGATTGCTCGGCAATTTTTTTCTCAACTCGTTTTTCTCCATGGTGTACCCAACAAGTATAATCAAATAACATCCCATTATGAAGCAAGTGAAGATGAACTTCCTTGCGTATCCCATGGCAAATATTACGACATTTCATGTAATGACAAGGCTTAATTTCTTCTTCATGAGTGCCCTGGAATGCTAAATTTAAAAATGACTTCATTCCATCCTGCCACTCCTTTGTACGCTTGTCTTTTCCCATCCATGTCTTATCTTCTGACATCGCTTCCTACAATTTAATCTGTGTATTCGTAAGAGGATTGAACTACAATAACATTATGTGAGCAATTGTACCTAGGATTGTTGCTCCTCCACGTGCGGCGGCCGGCGGATGCTCCTCCATGCCGGTGGACGGCGGATGCTCTTCCAAGAGCGTGGCGGCCGGCGGATGCTCCTCTAAGAGCGTGGCAGACGGCAGATGCTCCTCCAAGAGCATGGCGGCCGGCGGATGCTCCTCCAGGCGCGTTTTGTGCAATCGGGAGAGGGGGCCATTGTGGATCGAAGGGTCCGGCGGGGAGGCAGCCAGGACAAAGCGTACGTGAAGCTATCATAGTAGGCCCAACACTGTGCTGGGCCGCTTGTTACTCGTGGGCTAAAACTGCGCTGAGTCACTTTGTATTCCTGGGCCGAAAATGCGCTGGAACACTTGGTGTTCTTCCCCATGTACGCGTGAGTCGATGTACCGAAATTTGTCGTTGTTAAAGGAGCTATTTTTAGATAAAAGGAGAAATTTTTAATTTGACACGCGAAGGGCCCATCGTATGCGGGGAAAAATTATGCTTTAAAAGGATATGATTCCTTGTTGTTATCCCTGTCATGTCCGGCCATCATACGACCTCGTTCGTTCATATGCACACATGTCACAGTCATGCAACTGCTTCATCCGTTCGTTCATGTGGACACATGTCACAAATGTGGAACTGCTTCATCCGTCTAAACCCGACATTTATTTTTCAGTTATTTATATTTGCTACCTGAAAAGTACCCGGTACCCGATATTTCGATCTTTTTGATTCCGGTCTCGGTTTTATCGGTTTTGTTTTTTGGTCTCGGTTTATTTGCCCACCCCTAATTTACGTAGTAGTAGCCTATGGGATATACATATTTCTCCTCCATGTTTTTTTTGCAAAACTATTTAGTGATATATCCGATGTGCATATTATGTAAAACTAATGTAAAGTATAAAACTTTTTCAAAGGGAAGTCTTAGGTTTTGTCAAATCTATCTTATAGATTTACGCAATTTTGATATGTTTTAACAATACAAGAATTGTACTTTTAGATTCACCATGAAAATATTTCCACAATATACAATCTAGTACTACATGTTATTGAAGTTAATAAATTCCATATAAATCATTGGTCAAAGGTAATTAGTTCGACCAAAACAGAAATAGAGTTGAGTTGGGGCAGAGGAAGTACTATACGTTGTTGTTTGCCACATAAAGTTTGGTCCTTCGTTCAAGTCGTAGCCATTTGTACAGGCGGCTGATGCGACCGGGCGCACTGAGCTTACGTGCGCGCCAGTCACCGAGGTGCCTTAAACCGCGCAGTGCATGCGCATCTTTGAATTTAGTTGGAACCGCTCCACGTCCCATCATTTGGACACATGTCAAAAATGTGGAACGGTATGCACAGCATTGGATATGCATACCGTATCCATAAAATTTTTTCCTTGTTTGGGTAGGGGTGGTTCCACTTCAATCTAAGTGGATTGGAGAGTGTCCAGCCATCATACGACCTGATGTAATGAAGATTTTTGAATCTGATATACTCCTCTTTTTAATTCTTATCGTTATGACCACAAGTTGCATTGTCTCGACCAAACACCACGTACAACAACAAGGACTCAGCGAAATCGGGAACTAGCCAATTAAAATGGAAGTTAGGAGTCTCGCGGTTCATAGATCGAAACACGCGCCATCCTTTTTCTTCTTCCTTTTTTCTATCCATAACTGTGAGACTGTTGAGTTGCATCTTCACTGGCAGATATGTACAGCCCAGGTGTGCCGGTGTGTACATTAACCCCCTCGTGCGTCCCCGGTGGTGGTTGGAAGACCCCTGCAGGTATGTTTTGATTCCTGTCCTCTAACTACATCTAGGTTTCCGATGATGCATGCGGTTCACCACCAGACAAACCAGCAAAGCCTCGGTGATGAGCGGCATGCAAATTTCTTGATGACAAACTGGCTGCAGGGGCCTCCCGTTCGGATGCAACTTCGGTGCTCCCGTTTGTGCTTCCATGCGTACTCCCACTTATGTGTCATCATCTAATTGGTTGAAGTTAAATCAGACATTATGTTAGGTAATTGAAAGGGCCAATAAAATCATGACACTTAAGTAGGAGCACGCATGGAAGCACTGAATGGGAGTATACAAGCCGTGTCCCTCCCGTTCTGTCCTCCCATGCATCATCCCGCTGATGTGTCAAAATGTTATTGGTCCCTTTATTAATGCTTAGGTTAACTACCATACCTTCACAACAAATAAGATGATGACACATCAGCGGGAGTGTCATCAAAAAACAAGAGATGGATGCGTCAGCAGGCCGCAGTCAGTTTTTCATCAAAAAACTTGCATGCCACTCAACCTTTTTTGGTTTGCTTGGTGGTGAACCGCCTTCGTCATCAGAAACCTAGAGATGGACTAAGAAGACTGGAATCAGAGCATACCTGTAAGGCTCTTCCCACCAACCACCGGGGACGGATGACGTACGGGGGGTTAACGTACACCGGCACACCAGTATCGTACGTGTAGCCGTCCAGCCGTGTAGTTTCGTTCGAACCTCCAGCAGAAGAAAGCGACATGCAAGTTTCATTCTGTATGGAGAATATTTGTTGTGTATTCATCAGGGAACACATATACACTTTATAAAGGCTAGCTAGTGTAGTGTGAAACCAAAACAAAACCCTTTCGCACTACACAGATTAAAAAGCTAGCGTTAATGACTAAACGTAGGGCTACGCAGTCAAACAATGATGTTAGACCAACGCAGTCAACAATGGACGTTACATGTGTGCGTGCTTATCCTTTCTATTGTATGGTGGTTAACCTACGAAAGGATGACGAGCAGCGGCAGGTGAACACTATGCAGCAGCGATGCAATGGAAAATGGTGGCAGCGGACGACGACGTACCTGGATGTTGGCGTAGTCGACCTCGCACATCTTCCGCGAGTCGGTCACCTTCCAACAGAAGCCATGCAGGTGCTTCCACAGCCGGAACGCCGTTCATCTTCACCGGCACATATGTACGGTCTGGATGTGCCGTTGTGTACCTTAACCCCCGTCGTGCGTCCCTGGTGGTGGTTGGAAGAGCCCTGCAGGTATGTTCTGATTTATGTCCTCTAACTACATCTATGTTTCCGATGACGCATGCGGTTCACCACCAGACAAACCAGCAAAGCCTCGGTGATGAGTGGCATGCAAATTTCTTGATGTCAAACTGGTTGAGGGGGCCTCCCGTTCGGATGCAGCTTCGGTGCTCCCGTTTGTGCTTCCATGCGTACTCCCGCTTATGTGTCATCATCTAATTGGTTGAAGTTAAATCAGGCATTATGTTAGATAAATGAAAGGGCCAATAAAATCATGACACTTAAGTAGGAGCACGCATGGAAGCACTGAATGGGAGTATACAAGCCGTGTCCCTCCCGTTATGTCCTCCCATGCGTCATCCCACTGATGTGTCAAAATGTTATTGGTCCCTTTATTAATGCTTAGTTTAACTACCACACCTTCACAACAAATAATATGATGACACGTCAGCAGGAGTGTCATCAAAAAAATAGAGATGGATGCGTCAGCGGGCCGCAGTCAGTTAATCAACAAAAAACTTGCATGCCACTCAAACTTTTTCGGTTTGCCTGGTGGTGAATCGCTTGCGTCATCAGAAACCTAGAGATGGAGTAAGAGGACTGGAAACACAGCATACCTGTAAGGCTCTTCCCAACAACCACCGGGGATGGACGACGTACGGGGGGTTAAGGTACACCAGGACACCCGTACCGTACGTGTACCCGACCAGATGTGTAGTTTCCTTCGAACCTCCGGCAGAAGAAAGCGGCATGCAAGTTTCATTCTATATGGAGAATGTTTGTTGTGTATTCATCAGGGAACACAGATACACTTAATATAGGCTAGCTAGTGTAGTGTGAAACCAAAACAAAACTCTTTCGCACTACACAGATTCAAAATCTAGCGTTAATGACTAAACGTAGGCCTACGCAGTCAAACAATGATGTTAGACCAACAAAGTCAACAATGACTATTACATGTGTGCGTGCTTATCTTTCTACAGTCTGGTGGTGAACCGCCTGCGTCATCGGAAGCCTAGATGGAGTTGGAGGACAGGAATTAGAGCATACTTGCCTGGACCAGGATCGCCTGATGTAGCGACATTTTGCTGCATGCTTGCAGTAAAGGCTGCATCCACCGTTTGTTTTGATCTGATGGTTGTACTTCCCAGCTATCCAACTAAGGGGTCCATTCAAATCGTTTCTTAAACTCTTGCCTGCTTGCTTCAACATGAGAAAGACTTTACATGCGTATAATGATGCATACTTTAAACATTTAAATAAAACAAACTTCTATCACAAATTAACAGGATTAAAAACACATTAACTATCTTATGTGGCATGCCAATGTGTGGATGTCCAACTCAGAGTAAGGATGAAAGTGAAACGGTTTTTTGAAGTTGATGGACTAAATAATTGACCCATTTGAAAGTTGAAGGACCAAACTTAGTTTTGATTGAAAGTTTGAGGATGAAGTTGAGTATTGCCAGCTTGATGAGCTCAAGCTCGAAAAGTTCAAGTAAGCTCATTTGTAAAGTTCCCTGTACGATACTTTAGCCGCTAGAGGTGCTAGGAGATCACCCGTAGTGGGGCTTGCAAAGCGGTCTGTAAAGTAGTATACAGTACTAACAGGTAGCGATGACTAGAAAGAAAAGTGGAGACAATCAACAGAGAGAAAAGAAGAGATAGGACGAGAAAAATGTTAGAAAAAGATAGGTAGAACTCCAACGTACCACTGGCCCTATGCCCTTATACGCGGTGTAATCATTACCACTACTCCTATACGCGGCCAGGAGTTATTACCACTGCTTCAAGGGAAGTGTTGCAGACTAGATGTGTTGATTAGTTTATTTTGTGTTTATTGGGGATTATGTAACAACTACTTTTGTCGATTTGTGACGACTGGAATGAAAAGTGGAGACAATGAACAGAGAAAAGGGAACACTGATTTCCTTCGTTACAAACTACTGTATGATTGAATGTATTCATTTCCGGAAGAATCAATTTCTTTAAATTGTCCGGTGAGTTTCCTTTGATGCAAACGGGGCTAATAATAAGACGAGCGCGCATAGGGGAAACACAACAAGTGCAACATTCATCAGAGACGAGCAGGCATAGGGGAAACACATATACTAGTACAAGTCTATTTTATATACTCCCTTTATTCTCTTTTAATTGGCGTTGGGAGAACTAGTGGTGCATCCAAACGGGAATGGAGGGAATATAACTCATATAGTACAATGCTAGACGACATAACAAGTCATGCTCGTGCTTAATCCTACAGTCCTCTGTACAGAAGACTCTCCACTCTTCCCACGTAGGCCTGCTGCAGCGGGCAGTTCCCTGGTTCCCCCCTATTGAGCAGTCACAAGCGTCATCATCAATGTTGGGCACCACCACCGGTGGCGCTTCTGGAAGAAGCCTACCCAGGAACCTCCAGGGGACACGATCGATACTATTCATGGCTTCACGCCAACATTGGCAGCACTCCTTGTTGGTCCACTTCATGGCGACGGACCCAGCTGCGTTGTAGCTGACGTGGGCCTCACCTTTGACCTGCCAGATATACTCGAAGGCATCGAGGTCCCAACGGTCGGCATAGTAGCGGATCATGGCGAGGACGTAGGCCGCCACCATGTGGCCATTCGCTGCCGCCCGAGCAAGGAACTGGGTGCCCGGCTGCGCGCAACCGTGCAGGAAGACGAGGTCGAACCCGGTGATGTAGCATGCATGAGGGTTGCCAATGATTGCCAGGTGCTCCACAAGGCGGTCATAGCTCCAGTTATACTCCCAGATGCTCTCCCACTCCAGCGCCACGCACCTGCCCACGGCGCGATCCCGGCACACCGCGTGCATGGCCTTGCAGGTGGCGTGCAGACTGGAGAAGTCGTCCATGGGCTGCGAGGAGGTTGCGGCGACCCACCCCGCGATCAGGACCGCAATATCGTGCGGCAAGGGGAACTCCATGGGCTTCAAAGGGAACCAATGAGGTCGCACGCGACAGAGACGAAGAGGAAGAGTACGCGCGGAGAAGAGGATGGCCTATGTGTGTTGCGGAGAAGAGGATGGTGTGTCTTTTTTAGTACGGGCGGAGAAGACGATGATATGCGCGCAGTGATGATTATGGCTTCTAAAGTGCACCGTATGGAATGTTACTTGCAAAACTGGGGTTACAGCTTCTAAAGTGCAGCTGTACGCTACTTTAGCTGCTCGAGTTGTCAGCAGACAGGAGATTGCCCGCAGCAGGGCCTGCAAAGCGGTCTGTAAAAAGTACTCCTCCCTCCGCTCCTACTCAACTCTATTTTTAGCTTTGGTCAAACTTACCTTTGACCAATGATTTCTTGCCTGGTCCTTATCCTGATCATCAAGGTCCTCCGCCTACTGCCCTAGATGACTTGGGGCAGAATAAGGATGAAAACAGTCGGAATTGAACTTATTACCTTTGACAACTCCTTATTCAAACTGGTGTCTGAATAAAAAATTTAAAGAATTGAGCTTATTACTCCCTCCGTCTCTAAATACTTGTCGCTTTGTAGTTCAAAAATAAACTACATAGCGATATTTACTACGGCCCCGTTTGGAACATAGGAATCCAAATCACAGGAATTGGAAAAAACATAGGAATAGACAAAATGCAGGAATGAAGAAATTGAGAAAACCACGGGAATCAAAATCAGAGGAATGGAGAATTCAAGATGTTTGGAATGCAGGAATGAAAACATAGGAAAAATGTTAGAGCAACTATAAACAAAATTCTTTAGAATCTTAACTATCATTATTTGTAATACTTAAATCAAAGTCATAACTTCTTGCCAAAATGAACTACCAGTTTGCTTCATAAACAACTTCATTCCTATATTTCTAACATCAAAACTTCTATTGCATTGCAGTAGCTCAGAAATAATTATTCTCTTGTTTCAAAATAAGAAATAATTATTCCATGCAAATCATTAGGTTAGTTTATTTGACTTTTAGCACCCTATATACTCCCTCCATAGCCAACCAGCAGACCACAATGAACTTGGACTGGATGATTTTATTCCTCCATTTTACATAGGAAAGGAAGTCTTTCTACATGAAAGGAAATATGATTCCTGTGTTCCAAACACCTATGACATCAGCACAATGTAGGAAAGAATTCCTTTGAAGTTTCCTTTAAAAATCCTCTATTCCAAGGGACGGAGAGAGTACATGTCAGCCCATTAGACCCAACCTACTATTTGGAATGTATTCTGTTATTGTTCGGAAATTTTCCATTAAAATACGGTATTCCGAAAATTCGGTCGGAAATCAGTCTAAATCGTTTCCATTCCTTTTACCAAATTTCAATGTCCGATAAAAATGGTAATCGGATCGAAAATTTCGGAAATTGTCAAAAATGGTAATCACATCAGAAATTTTCGAAAACGGCATCGGACGATTCGGGAATTTACCGTACCGTTTTCATCCCTAGGGTAGAATGATCCAGGTGACCAGAATGAAGTGCCAGATATATGTTGTCCATGGCGCAAGGTTATTCAACACAAGCAATAGATAGCATATTCTAATATTTCTCCTCATATATAGCGTTTTAACTAATTTTTTGGCCCCAGATGATCTAGAAAAATTACTCCAAATTTGATGATGCCATAAATTCATCGCTGCTCAAAACAATGACGGTGCTCATCAAGCTCGCAAGCTCAACTTCATTCATCCTCAAACTAGCTAATTATTTTGGATGGATTTACGTTAAGGGGTGTGCATTCGGTCTACCCGATATTTTGGTTTTGGTATTTCGGTCTTTTTCAAAATTTGGTTTCTTGAAATCACTACCTGAATTGTTGTAATAATATTAGGTACCCGAACATTTTGGGTACCAAAATTCCGTTAAGGTCTTTGGTCCTACCCGATATACCCGAATTATACATTATATCCATGTCATGTTTGGACAAATTTAATATGATTGATAAATTTAATCCCATGAGGTCATTTATTATAAATTGACAAATGAAAAATAAAAAATAAACGTTTAAATCCAACAACTTCACGCATCACAACTTGAAAATAAAATATCTAAATTTGAATTGTTCATAGTTTAGAACGCATAATTTAACTTATTATTTGATGGACCAGCTATTCGGTTATTTCAGTTACCCGAGAGTGGTACCCGAACCCGACAATTATTTTTCAGTTATTTATATTTGCTACCCGAAAAGTACCCGATATATGATATTTTGGTCTTTCCAGTTCCGGTCTCGGTTTTATCGGTTTCGGTTTTTCAGTCTCGGTTTATTTGCCCACCCCTAATTTACATAGTAGTAGCATATGGGATATACATATTTCTCCTCCATGTTTTTTTGCAAAACTATTTAGTGATATATCCTATGTGCATATTACATATGTAAAACTAATGTAATATAAAACTTTTTCAAAGGGAAGTCTTAGGTTTTGTCAAATCTATCTTTAAGATTTATGCAATTTTGATCTGTTTTAACAATACAAGAATTGTACTTTTAGATTCACCATGAAAATATTTCCATAATATACAATCTAGTTCTACATGTTATTGAAGTTAATAAATTCCATATAAATCATTGGTCAAAGGTAATTAGTTCGACGAAAACAGAAATAGAGTTTACTTGGGGTGGAGGAAGTATTATACGTTGCTATTTGTCGCATAAGGTTTGGTCCTTCGTTCAAACCGTAGCCATTTGTACAGGTGGCTGATGCGACCTGGCGCACCGAGCTTACGTGCGCGCCAGTCGTCGAGGCGCCTTAAACGCGCGCAGTGCATGCGCATCTTTGAATTCAATTGGAACTACTCCGCGTCCCATCACCACTACTGCGCGCATCGAGAGACGAACATCCATGCGTGTTCAAATCCCCTGTAGTACAGTAGGTGCAGTAGAGATGGCTGACATGAGGGCCCCACATAGTGTGGGACCCACATGTCAGCCATGTCTACTGCACCTGCAGTACTGCAGAGGATGAGCACTCCAGCCAGGCTGCTACAACACTATAAGATCACCCGAGCACGCCATCGTCTTCTCCTCACAGCTAGTCTTCCTCTCTTCCCAAAACCGTGCCAAGAACACTATGGCTGACAAGACAACGCCGCCGCCAAGCCTGCGGAAAGACACCAAGGGGAAGCGTCCCCGACCGGACTCGCCCCCCGAACAAGGAGTGGGCTCTCCGGAAAATGGCACGCGATATATTTGACAATACATCAAGCTCCATGCGTCGCCTTGGGCTTGGTCCCCTTCCAGAGTATGCTGCCATGGGGACCACGGCCACTACGTCTTTGGCATGATGCACTTGGCTGGTCGCCTCGACATCCTGTGGGAGACGCTGGCGGACGAGCTTGGCATCGCCGTCCGCGACAACCTGGCGGCGGCGACGTCCAGGAAACTAGGCTTCCTGTCTCTGCCGCTAGAGGCGCCCCCGCCCAGCCAAGAGCCCAAGGAGGAGGAGGAGAAGGAGAAGTAGGTGGAGCGAGGTGGAGAAGAAGTAGTTTTTTTTCTTGTTCTTAGTTGTGTTGTTTATCTTTTCTTGTTTGTAGTTTGTGTTTTTATTTTTTCTTGTTTGTAATGTATCGTCTTAGGTTAATGAACTTTATATTTTTGTTCATTGGTGCACAAAAATAGTTCTAATGTTGTTGTTCTAGCAATAAACTAGTAGACTATTTATCTCTTTTATCTTTTAGAATGGAATATATTTCTACTTCCAAATCTACTGAGCTGGAGATCTAGAAAGTGACTATCACCTACTAGTTTATCTAACAGGACCAGCAGGGAGAAGCCCACTCTCTGTTCAAACCCAACACGGATCCAACATAATGAGAAATCAAACAGCAAAGCACGTAGTAAATCACAAAAAATGCAACAATAGTTTCCGGAGTACGTATCAACTTTATCTCAGATTAGATGCTCGTGGGCGTCATTGCAAAACGGTGAAGACAAAAAAGACTTGATTCGGATGGCTTGCAAAAATAAACTAGAAGTCAGGGTCATTGAAATTTTTGCCCGATTTGGATTGAGTCTTAGTTATAGACTTCCATAATAGTAAAACGTATCGGGTATTTTACTTTCACAAGTGCGTCATAAAATGTATCGGGTGTTTTACTTTCACTAGTGTGTCATAAAATGTACGCCGGCCACGTATCCATCCAACCGGACAACTTCAAATAAAGCAGGGTTAGAGCATCTCCAACCCCTTTGTTATTTTGGTTTGCTATTCTTTCAAATGACAAATATGCTATCCACATTTAGCATCTCATTCCATGAGCATCTCCAACCCGTTTGCTATATGAGGTGCTATATTTTTTTCATATTTTATTAGTATTTAATAATTATTTTAAAATTCAAATAACATTGTTGTAATGGCTATATTGTAACGGTTGTATTTATAACGGCTATTTTTTAATGGTTATATTTCTAACTACTATTTTTCAACGGATGTATTTCCAACTGCTAATTTTCAACAACTATTTTGCAACGGAATGACGATAATGTACCAGAAATCGGGAATAGCAAACCGGATAGCATTTGCTACTAGTAGCACACCGAGAGCTTCATATAGCAAATGGCTAAAAGTAGCAATCCTAATAGCAAACCGGTTGGAGATGATTTTTGCTCTAGATTTGCTAAAAAATAGGATAGCACATCATATAGCTAATGGGTTGGAGATGCTCTTTTAGCCATTAGCTATATCGTGTGCTATCCTTTTATTTAGCAAACTTAGAGCAAAAATCACCTCCAACCGGTTTGCTATTAGGATTGCTACTTTTAGCCATTTGCTATATGGAACTCTCGATGTGCTACTAGTAGCAAATGCTATCCGGTTTGCTATACCCAATTTCTTCTACATTATTGTTGTTTATGTTGCAAAATAGATGTTGAGAATTAACCGTTGGAAATACAATCGTTGAAAAATAGTCGTTAGAAATATAACCATCGAAAAATAGCCGTTAGAAATACAAACGTCACAATATAGCCGTTGCAACAATGTTATTTGAATTTTAAAATAATTATTACTTATTAATAAAATAAGAAAAATTTTAATATAGCACATCATATAGCAAACGAGTTGGAGATGCTCATATAAAGAGATGCTAAATATTGATAGCATATTTTCTATTTGAAAGAATAGCAAACTAAAAATAGCAAACGGGGTTGGAGATGCTCTTAGAAGATTGGTGGAAAATAATACGAACTTATAAGAAAATGGAGAAGAAGAAAAAGGATGGCGCGCGTTTCAATAAATGAACCGTGACACTGCTGACATCCATCTTCATTGGCCAGTTCCCGATTCTGCTGATCTCTCCAGTATGTATTCACAATAGCTACTCTCTGGTGACTGGACCCAGGGTACCCCGTAGCCCACCCGACATATCCAGTGGGTGGGCTCCTGAGAAATGTTGTTGTTCTTGTACGTGGTGTTAGGTTGAGACAATGCAACTTGTGGTCATAACGATAAGAATTAAAAATTAGAAAGAGTATATAAGATTCAAAAATCTTCATTACTGTCTTTACACTGGGCTCGGGCCCGTCAAATTCGGAAACTCCTCTGCTCATATCATAACTGCATCAGTTATATATCCAGGCCCGTTTCCAATTAAAATCCAAACTAAAGGTGTAGACAAAGGTTTTGCAAAAGAGAGAGAGAGAGAGAGTTGCGCCGCGCCGCCGTAGACGGCAACCGTATGGACGACAAGGAGAGAGACCCAATGGTGGGGACTCAGGTGTACAACGTGACGTTCGAGGAATACGTGATCACCACCACAGTGATGTCCTCCGGCAAGGCCGTGGAGGATTGGCTCGACGAGGTCCTCTCTGTCCACCATCGGCGCCTTCACAAGCTCGTCGTTGGGCTCAACGTCGAGTGGCGCCCCAGCTACTCCGCTGACCAGAACCCCGTCGCCGTTCTGCAGCTCTGCTTCGGCCGCCGCTGCCTCATCTTCCAGGTCACCCACGCTGACTACTTCCCTGACGAGTTGGAAGATTTCCTCGGCGATTCTGACTACTGCTTCATCGGCATCGGCGTGGAGGGTGACGCCGATAGACTTTGCAAAGACTGGCAGCTGAAGGTGGCCAAAACAGTGGACCTAGCCGAGCTCGCGGCGGAGGAGATGGATCGCCTGAGCCTCCGCCACGCGGGGCTGAAGGACATCGCGAGCGCCATGATGGGCGCCGACATGGAGAAGCCTTATGGGGTGAGGACGAGCAACTGGGACGCCTACAATCTCTCCGGTGAGCAGATCAGCTATGCGTGCATCAACGCATTCGTCTCCTTCGAGGTCGGCCGCAAGCTGCTCTCCGATGACTACTGATCTTACCACTGAGTTTGCGGATCGGCTGCCGTCGATCATCCCAGCATATGGAATTCGTAGGTGCATCGCTCAAGTTTTAGCTTTTGTGCTTGTGCGCCCAATCTCTCATAAAATTATTTTTTCTTGAGGAAACACTATATCTTGCCTTTAAAAACATGCATGTTATTTCACATGCATCGAGGCCTTTCACATGCATGTTAGTTGTCCATGCATGCTACACCCCAAACATGATCAACGAGCCTCAAACATGATGATCTCTCAACAAAAAAAGAGAACACGTAACGTCGGCAAACATGATCGAGGTCTTTCGCATGTATTTTAGACGTACAAATGCTACGTCCCAAACATGTATTCCAAGAAAAGAATAATATTTCCTACCATGTATATATATTTCTATATTTATCATATTCTCTACCATGCATGTGTGTATGCTCTAAACCTACAGTATATGGCAGTTTAACTACCACACTAATGAAGAATATTATCCTGTCATCAATAGAGGTGACAAATTTGACACAAGGGTATTCCCTAGACGGTACGAGGATAGAATGTGGACTACCATCGTGTAATAAGCACACAGCTCTCACTACGTACGTACGTGGTTCATCAAATTAATCGATCACATGCTGCCATTATGTATCGCTGTACTCATCTTTTGAAGAAACAACAGGTGTAGGCGCTAGCCGCTACGTGTTCTGATATTAGGAACAAATGAACACACTTGTGAAAACATGTACGCCACATCCAAACCTCAACGTCATCCAATTAACATGTTCCTCAACAAGTGGGCACAAAAATCCTCAACACGTGACCACACATGCTTGATCGCGAGTCTCTTTCACATGCATTACATTCATGACCACCATCATCCATGATCACGAAAATTATCAACTCGATATGGACTCTCGGTCGGCTGTGGTCGGATCCTTAAGAAAAAAGATATGGACTCTCGGTCGATTTCCATGCGCGTTCACGTCAATCTCTGCACCTTTGTGTGTCAAATTAAAAAACTGGTCAATGGGACGTGTTGAGCCATTGCAATAACCGAGAGGAGGCGAACCGCGGTTTGGAGTAACTATGACCGTCGATTCAAAAGCAAAAATTTTGAAGCGTCCGGTCATCTCCACTCACGCGCTTAGACGACGACCCGCTATGAAGGCACACCTTCCTCTTCTTCTCAACCGCACCTCTCGATCTATTTTAACCTCCAAACTTCTCCTCTTGCTTCTCCGCCTCACCACCGTCGAACACCTCTCTCTCTTTGTTCGCACCTCCGTCGCCTGGGTAGCCCCGCACCGAAGCGCTCCAGGTCATCGACGTGCTCCGAACCTCCTTCTCCATTTCCATCTTCGCCAAGGCCGGTGGAACTGGAGGCAGCGGCCGCACCTCCTCCACTCTCGTCTCTGCCTGCGGCGCCCGCACCTCTTCCGTCCGACTATGATGAGACTGTCCGCCTCATCGAGGAAAGCATCGACAAACTCGACGGCAAGCTTAAGGAGGTCACCGGGAGCCTGTTCGCTGACGTGCGAGCAAAAGAGCTCGACAAAATGGCGCAGGATGTATTTCACAATATATCTCACTCCTGTCGCCGACTGGGACTTGGTGTCCTTCCCCACCATGCCAGCATGGACTCCGTCGGCTACTACATCTTCGGGTTAGGCTTTGTTGCCGCTCGTCTCGACTGCCTCTACGAGATGATCGGCGAGGAGGCCGGGGAGGGGTTTCGCAAGCAACTCGTGAACACCGTCCGTCGGAAGAAGTTCGATCTGGTGTTGGAGGATGCTCTGCCAGCGGTTGCGGTGGAGGCGGAGGCGCCAGCAGCGGATGCGGAGGTGGAGGCACCGCCGGCAGAGGCGGAGGCGGCAGCAGAGGTGGACAAGTCCTCCTCTGAGTAGAGTAGGATGAGTAGTAGTTTTTTCTTTTGTTTTCTATGTGTTTTTTTCTTGTTTGTAATATATGTGTTGTTTTTATGTTAATGAAAAAATGTCTTTTATTTTATGTTCATGAACAACGTGTCCTATAGTACATGCACTAACGAAAAACTCCTCCTTTTATTGAAAAACATCGCATATGGAAAATTAACACATTAGTAATATTATATTGTATCTAATAAATACTTCCTTCTTATTCTTTTATGTGACGTTTTGGACAAAGCATTGAACTAACATTAGTAGGACGTACGTAGTAGAATTATATTTCAAAAAATTATGAAAATAAAAAGCTACACACTTAATTAATTTTATCTCTTTTCTCTTGACCAGCTGTCTTCGTGCCCGCCCCACCACCCCCACCCACCGGCCTGGCCCTAGGCAGTAGCCCACAAATTTTCTGCGACCCTGCCGCCCAGCATCACGCGTGCGCCCCCGCCTAGCACGTCGTCTGATCAAAATCGCATAATCGTGGGAGCGGGACACGCGGGATTACCATCCTTCGGTGTCCAGACAACAAATCCACCAGCGCGAAGCGAAGGATCTCGGCAAAGCTTTAGGCTGACACTGTTTTTCAATACTAAAGTTTTGGAAAGCACAGTTTTTAAAATGACATGGCAATACCAAAGTATGTATTTCAATAACACAGTTTTGTAATACCACGATTTTGCAATACATAGGACTGTTTGGTTGACAAACACCATTCTATAAAAAATACCATAGTAATCTCAAATACCACGGTATTGCTAACAGCTCTAAGACCATCCGCAGTGGTTCAATGTAAAGCTTACTGAACTGGAAATATAGAGTAGATTACTGGAAGTATAGAGTTAGTGTCCAGAGTGAAATGCTAGAAGTATAGAGAATATACTTGAAGTATAGAGGGATAGAGTAAGTTTTAGAGGAAACCGCTGCGGATGGTCTAAAACTCCAAAAATATTGTGTTCCCAAACACCAAAATCAAATTCTATGCGGCCCTTCCGCACAGCTGTCTCTGTACGACCCTGCCCAGATGGTCGCCACGTACGTTCACGCTGCAAATCTTACAGCCAAGGGCACACTGCATGGTTCCCGCGACTGTACCACCATGCCCTGATTATTGCCACGTACGCGAGTGCACCGAATCTTGCATCCCGCACGGGCACACGAACTCCACGCCCGAACTTTGCTCAGCGATCCGAATAACTCGGCGCTCGGCGTGCACGATCCATCATCATGCGCACAAATAATATTATGATATTATCAACTTTGATGATTCAATAATCCAATCAAGTTTCATCCAACCTACCAACAAAAAATTGGATTGTCCAGTCCATCTAACCAAACGTTAATTTGGATGATCCAAGACATAAAGCAATGGATGATCTATCTCCAATCGAACTTCGACGTCGAACCAAACGCAATTGATGACTGAGAACTTTGTCACATGTCACTAGAGTGTATGCACAAATGTCAGATACACGGCCTCAACACCGGGTTTAGGGTGCATCGTGGACTAACCACATGACCCGACCAAACACTCATGTAATTACCATACACCTGCAAGAGCAACTACCTGGCCGCATCCACCAACGCATCCCGACCCTGCAAAAGGATGACGAGCAGTGGTAGGTGAACACGTTGTAGCGGCAGCACAATGGAAAACGGTGGCAACGGACAGCGACGTACCTGGATGTTGCCGTAGTCGACCTCTCACATCTTCCACGAGTCGTTCACCTTCGACAGTGAGCTGAACCACACTGGCAGGAACTCCTCGGTTTCGAAGTTGAATCATGACTTGGAGAAATGGGCCACCAATGCATCCCGACGCTGCGAAAGGATGACGAGCAGTGGCAGGTGAACACCATGCAGCGGCGGTGCAATGGAAAACGGTAGCAGCGGACAGCGACGTACCTGGATGTTGGCGTAGTCGACCTCGCACATCTTCCTCGAGTCGTTCACCTTCCAACGGAAGCCATGCAGGTGCTTCATCCACAGCTGGAATGCCGCATCTAGCGATGTGACGTCGACAGAGCAGTAGCCCTTGTTGGCCTCGGACCTTGCCAAATGCAACAAAAGAGGTTATGTATCAAGCAGTAAAAGACCGGAGCTTGATTAGTATAATCATATATTTCAAAGCATAGGCGTGGTACTTGAAGTCAAATGGAATGTAAATAAAATCGTAAAACCGACTTGACGCAGCCCACTGCAATTTTGGCGTTCACCTCGGCGCAGTGCTGATCAATGATGTTCAATAATTTTTGCCTCCTATGAAAAACGATGTAAAACATTAGAACGCATCAACAAATATGAGGGGGAGAATACCAACGCGCAGATTTAAAAGTATGTTGTGGATCATCAGCGTCGTCAGACCAGAAGTAGGGTCAAAGCGGCGCTGTGGCCGCCGTGAACTCGAGAATGGATGAGGAGAAGGCTCATCGCCAATGGATCAAGGGGACGAAAGCTACATGGCGGCTATGGGCGATGAGCCTTCCCCTCGATCCGTTCTTGAGTCGGGGGCGGGCCGGCGGTGGGGGCGCAGGGGCGGCGGGCCAGTGGTGGAGCCGGGCGCACGGCGGTGGGGGCGCGGCAGGCGACGTTGTGCGGTAGGGCCGTAGAAAATTTATTTCCCCCCGCCAACGCCCAGAGCCGGGCCTGCCTTTAAGACCATTCGCAGTGGTTCACGGTAAAGCTTTAGGCTGTGTTTGGGAGCACAGTTTTTCAATACTAAAGTTTTGGAAACCGCAGTTTTTAAAATGACATGGCAATACCAAAGTACCTATTTCAATAACACAGTTTTGTAATACCACAATTTTGCAATACATAGGACTGTTTGGTTGACAAACACCATTCTGTAAAAAATACCATAGTAATCTCAAATACCACGGTATTGCTAATTGCTCTAAGACCATCCGCAGTGGTTCACTGTAAAGCTTACTAGACTGGAAATATAGAGTAGATTACTGGAAGTATAGAGTTAGTGTCCAGAGTGAAATGCTGGAAGTATAGAGAATATACTTGAAGTATAGAGGGAAAGAGTAAGTTTTAGAGGAAACCACTGCGAATGGTCTAAAACTCCAAAAATATCATGTTCCCAAACACCAAAATCGAATTCTCTGCGGCCCTTCCACACAGCCGTCTCTGTGCGACGCTACCCAGATGGTTGCCACGAACGTTCACGCTCCAAATCTTACAGCCAAAGGCGCACTACACGGTTCCCGCGACTGTACCACCCTGCCCTGATGATTGCCACGTACGCGAGCGCACCGAATCTTGCAGCGCGTACGGGCACATGAACTCCACGTCCGAACTTTGCTCAGTGATCCGAATAACTCGGCGCTCGGCATGCACGATCCATCATCATGCGCACGAATAATATTATGAAATTATCAACTTTGATGATTCAATAATCCAATCAAGTATCATCCAACCTACCAACAAAAAATTGGATCGTCTAGTCCGTCCAACAAAACGTTAATTTGGATGATCCAAGACATAAATAAATGGATGATCTATCTCCAATCGAACTTCAACGTCAAACCAAACGCAATTGATGACTGAGCACTTTGTCACATGTCACTAGAGTGTACGCACAAATGACAAATACACGGCATCAACACAAGGTTTAGGGTGCATCATGGACTAATCACATGACCCGACCAAACACTTACATAATTACCATACATCTGCAAGAGCAACTATGTGGCCGCATCCTTCGCGTACGAACGGCAATGCCGACCAACTTATACTTTTTGTACTAGGTACAAAGAATTTTCCTTGTCCATGAGCCAATAAACAGGCTCTTTTGATGCGGCTTTTGTAGTTAAAAAATGAACTACGACAAAGCGACAAGTTCATGGAGACGGAGGGAGTACATATGATCATCGACGTCTCTCTCACATGCATGTTATAGTTGTCCGTACATGCTACCCTACGCCCCAAACTTAGGATCAACAAGCCAAACTATATATATATGACGATCTTTCAACAAAAAGAGAAAACTATATATATATAACATGTTAGTTGTCACGCCCCAAACATGATCAACGAGCCTCAAACTATATATGACAATGTTTCAACAAAAAACAGAGAAAACACGTAATAATGTTGTCATCAAACATGATCGTCGCGAGGTTTTCAAGTGCATATGTTACCTGTCCATGCATGCTTGCTACACCCCAAACATGATCAATGAGTCTCAAATATGACGATCTTTCAACACAATTAGAAAACACCTAACGTCAACAAACATGCATGATCGAGGTCTTTTGCATGTCAAACTGAGAAAACATGAACGAGGGTTTGTGATATATATATATATATATATATATATATATATATATATATATATATATATATATATATATATATATATATATATATATATATATATATATATATATATATATATATATGTGTGTGTGTGTGTGTGTGACGATCTTTCAAAAAATAAGAGAAAACACGTAACGTCATGAAACATGATCGAGGTATTTTGCGTGACAAACTGAAAAAAAGCTGAAACATTGCATATACCTTGGGCCGATGGGCCCTTTGCGTGTCAAAATTAAAAACTGAAACTGAAAAACTGAAACACCACCGGACGGACCTACAAAGTATGTCAGGTGGGCCACTGCATAGCCTGGACCCTTTGCATGTCAAATTAAAAAAATGCGTGTGAAGCTGAGATGGAAGCCAACCATGAATTGGATTAATTCGAAAGCGCGGTTTTCGAACCGTCCGATAATCTCCACTCACACGGGACGAGGACCCGCTATAAAGGCACACCCGTCCTCTTGCGTCTCCACTGCACCACTCCATCTCCATCGATCGTGCCCTCCAAGCTTCTCTTCCTTCACCGCCGCACCATCGCCGACCACCTCTCGCTGTTTCTCCGCAACTCTGTCGCCGCACAAATGGGTGGCCCCGCACCAAAGCGCTCCAGGCCGTCAACGTCCTCCAAACCTCCTTCTTCTCTGTTTCCGTCGCAGCCAATGCCGGTGGAACTGGAGGCGGCGCCCGCACCTCCTCCGTCCCATTTTCCGCCCACGGATCCCACACCTCTTCATCCCGTTTGGGTTTAGGAGACTGTCCGCTTCGTTGAACACCACTTCGATGAACTCAATCGGCGCCTGAAGGAGGCCACCGAGCACCTTTCCACCACCGCTGGGCGAGCAAAAAAGCTCAACATATTGGCGCGGGATGTATTTTCCGATACATCTCGCTCGTGTGAGCGTCTGGGTCTTGTGAAACTTCCCGTCTGCACCAGCATGGACACCGTCGGCCTCTACTACTTTGGGTTAGGGTTTCTGGCCGGTCGTCTCAACGTCCTCTACGAGATGATCGGGGAGGTGGCTGGGGTGGAGGGCCCCCAGCATCTTTTGCGGACCGTCGCCCAGAAGCTTCGGACTCAATCGCCGGAGGAGGCGACAGCAGCGGCAGCAGAGGAGGCAGCAGTGGCAGCAATGGCAGCGGCAGCAGTGGCGGAGGAGGAGGTGGAGGAGATCTCCTTCGACTGCAAGTAGAGTATTATTCGTAGTATTTCTTTTTTCTCGTCTTCTATGTTCTTTCGTAGTTCTTCTTTCTAATATATGTGTTGCTTCTATTTTAATGATAAATGTCTTTTCTGTTCATAAACAATGTGTGCTATGCAGTATCGAAAAATAACTCCTTTCTGAAAAAGGGGCGAGATAACTGTTGTTCAATGTCTAGTCAAGAATTCGTTGTGTTGCGACAATCAACGACTCTTGGTTGAAACTCCGTTGAGATCGTGGTTGAGGCTGTGTTTCTCATCTTTTGTGTTCTTTCGCTCAATTTTTTCATTTGTAGTCGGCGCATGGGAAAATGTATTTTTAGTATGTAGTAGTATATACTACATGTTATCGTTTCATTGTGATTAATGTTACAAAATGCTGATTGTTTACCATCGTCCTTTCGTGCACTTGGCTGTATTTGCATATCGTTTGCATTTGCACATACGTATACATTTGGCAATTCATATTTTTTT
The DNA here is from genome assembly GCA_036927565.1 of Tuctoria greenei. Classification (NCBI taxonomy): domain Eukaryota; kingdom Viridiplantae; phylum Streptophyta; class Magnoliopsida; order Poales; family Poaceae; genus Tuctoria; species Tuctoria greenei. The sequence continues at coordinate 54,680,981 of JAYESD010000001.1, forward strand.
TGTATTTTTTTGGAATGTCCCACTAGCTAGCAGATGACTGCTTTAGATTTTGATCTCCATGCATGGCAACAAATATGAATTATGAAGCGAGCAAGTTGTCCTCAGACAAAGTCTACCCCTCTAGCTACACGCACCATCCATGTGCAGGAATCGACGTGACATGAGATGTAATTAATCACGATTGGATGCGTGCACAAGGGCACGGCTTGGGTCAAATTCTCCACTCCCGCGAAAATTTTATCGTTCTACTTGGCGCGCCACATTTGAGATTTTGACGATTCAATTTTCACTACATGTGCCTCCAATTTCAGTCCTGCCTATTATTGTAACCTTATTTCAGCCATGATGAGTATAAATGGAAACACTAGCCTCCGTTCCTGACACACCGCTGCCCCGCCCTTCCGGTGATCTCGCAATACTCCAAATGTGTTGTCTCTTTGTCCTGTGTTCCATACTTGTATTCCTAAGAAGTTCCCGTGTTTTCATTTCCCACGGTTTTTACAATTTTTCCCCCATGGATCTCGTAGTGACGCATCGAAGCTCTTGGTGGTGTTGACTCCTGGGTACAACGCTGGGCGACAAAGTTTGACGGGCTCTACCGAACCTCTTCGTCGCCGACACCTCCCTGCGACATCGCATCCCAGACTCCAATTTTGTGCTAGGTAAACTACACGACCCATGCCATCTTTTTATAGAGCTATATTGGCTTGGTTCTACACGATCTATGCAGTTTTGGCCTAGTTAAGTTATACACGATCCATCCTGATCTACGAAGATTAAATAAATTAACAAAGAAGAGATGTGGTCTTCTGTTTCACGAATTTAGTTATGTATGTATGTATGTATGTATATATATATATATATATATATATATATATATATATATATATATATATATATATATATATATATATATAGAAAGCACACCGTCTGATCCAAAATTTACGTCTGTCATGTAATCTGACGTTATCACTATTATTCAGAATGACTACTTACAATGCTCTTTACATTAGGAACAAGACATCAAACCGTGATATCATCTACAAGCATTCATGGTGGCCAACAAGCACCATGTATAACTATAAATGTGTTTACAATCAAAATTAAACAAATTTAGACAACATTAAATCATTTGCATGGTACACAAAGAATATTGGAGCATATGATGTTCAGGAACCCCGAGGTTCTTCACTCTCTGGTACTACTACGATGCATGAACCAACAGCAGGTATAGATATACAAACCAGAAATACTCATTCCACCCCAGCGTAATTTTACTTTTGGAGCATAAAAAATGTCCCGCTCCAACTCTATCCTCGGTAGTAGCTTCCAACTACCCATATCACATCGCATTACTACCTGCCTCTCTACCGCGCCATTTGTTTTGGCAGAGCGTGTTAGTTTTTTACTCTACTCCTATGGCATTGAATTTGGAGCATTTTGAGAGACTATGTTATGTCCTTTAGGCTGTGTTTGGTAGCACAGTATTTCAATACTACAGTTTTGGAAACCACAGTTTTTAAAATGACATAGCACTACCAAAGTATTTCAATACCATAGTTTTATAATACCACGATTTTGCAATACATAGAACTGCTTGAGAGCAAAATAGCAAGCATCAAGAGCAAGCAGGGTTTTCAATACATAGTTTTTGAGTTTGTTGCCAAACACCATTCTGTAAAAAATACCATAGTAATCTCAAATCCCACGGTATTGCTCTAAACTCCAAAAATACCATGTTCCCAAACATAGCCAGATGTATTGATGATGGGTGTATCATGTTCATTTGCTTTCTTTTATAGGCTCTACTAATTGTTTTAGCATGCCTTGCGATTCTACTTTCTTATTAGTACTTAGTCTTTATAGTTAACAGTTCATCAGCCTGTGTGATGGTGTGATTTTTTTATGCCTCCACGCTGTGCTCTCTCGCCGCTGGCCACTCCGGCCGGCACCGGCGCCCATGCCCACGCCCTGCTGCTGGTCACTTCAGTGTCCTCCCCAACACATCTCCCTCGCCCATCGCCACATCCCATCCTTCACGTGCCATGATTACCCCGCCGCCCGCAAACCTCTGGCCATTACTCGCCCTACCACCAATCCTCCTCGAGAGTTTCGGCGAGACCGAACCCTCGCTTTGTTGAGTGTCACAAGCTGGCACTATGCAGTACTGCACCTGCAGTAGCCGTCACTGACAAGTAGAGCCGATGTCTCATGGGCCCACATGTCAGTAGCAGCTAATGCAGGTGCAGTACTACGGAGGATTTCGATCCCACAAGCTGCCTGCCTTATCTGTCTTGCATTCGCCACTTGCTACCGCTGGCATTCATTACTTGCCCTGCAACTAATAATTCTATTCGAGACGCACTTTGACTGATGTCAGTCAGGCCGAACTGGCGAAACCTACTTTTGTCTAGTCTAGCGTTGCCAGCTGCATGTCCCCTCATAGTCTTGCCTGCTTCGCTCATGGACTGAAAATCCTCTGCAGTACTACGAGTGTGTACCGCCACTGACATGTGTACGTGATGGCTCATTTTAGGGTATGAACAGCAACAAAGAAGTCAATAATGTAACCCCCCATCAAAATAGTTGTCATTAGGACAGTCCTAACTACTGTAGTAGTTCATTTTTAATTCATTTGCTGGTCTGATACGACAATTAATATAAACCAGGAGGGAGTACTACAAAACAAAATGGTGCTGGCACAACGCGGTCGTCCCACGCTCGTATTTGCCGCACTCTTCATGAAGATGGTATGAACATCAGACTTTTCATCTTTTCACACTATTTGTACATGATACTAAACTTGTTCAGGCGGTAATTTGCTTTAATCGTTTACCGTTTGAATCAATGTAACAGAAGGAAGGAAGCTAGGAAGAAGTGTGGCTAAAGGACTTAAGGTTTCCAGAATACGCTATGCATCCCAAGTTAGTAGAACGGAGCATGTGAAGCTACCAATTCAGGTCTCCGCTAGGTTGGGCGCTGTGGTTGGTATTAATCAGCGGCACTTTGTCGATGATGTGGTTATGTTTACAAAAATACATGCATCCCTCACCGGTGCAACGAAGTAGGCAGAGGTTGGCCATAGCAACAAGAGAGATATAGTACGAGACATTCTGGTTAGTGTTGTCACACCCCCACACAAGTATTTTTTTCTTGCAATCTCCATCCTGTAGGTTTACAGCAACTTGTTATACAATATACAGGATTCTTGGGACGTGGAGGACACACCGGAGAGCGCAAGAAAAATTTTGAAAATTGCTGGTGAGCGCTACAAGGGGTGGCGAGTCGACTTTGCATGCCACCTATAAGAGTTATTGTACCGATGAAGAACGCATACGAAACCAGCCTGCTGATGTAACAACGCCCGAGTGGTTGCACCTAATAGAATATTTTGGGTCTGAGCGATTCAAGGTCAGCTAAATTTTTAATAGCTTCGCGTCATACAAAAAATATTTCATTTTCTTTCATTCGTGGAACTAACTCTTAAAATTATTGCAGTCAATAAGCAGGACCAATTCTCAAAATCGAAGAAGACAAAAGGCGTGTTACTTGCTTGGATTCAAATCCTACGCCCAACTTAGTTACGAGAAGGTATGAAAAATAAATCACGCTTTTACTTTTTGCTGCAAACAATATGTATACCGACATGTTGAAGTTCACTAGTATTTTATGTAGCGAGACCCAGAGAACAGAGAAGAACCTGATGACATACAAATGTGGGAGGCAAGCCATTTGTTGAACGGTAACTGGACAAACAAGCTGGCAGAAGCTGTACATGTGAGTAACACTTCAAACAATCCCCAATTAAATGAATATTTGCAAATTACCTGTGACTTTTCTTTTCGTATATAGATCTTGGCACGTTCCCAAGTGGACGACATGGAAGCTGAGTAGGGAGGCCCAATCAAAAATGAGGAGAGAAACCACATCTTCCAGCGTTGTTATAGATCCTCAATTGGTTGTGCAGGATCACACGTTCGGGGGCGTGGTTATATGGCTAACCCAACCTGTCTCGAACGTGAACGTATGCGTATCCAGATGTCTGAACACCTCAACGACCAAGTTCGAAACTTAGAAGTTAGAAATGCATGCCTCAATGAAATAGTGCAGGACCTGAAAGAAAGAAATGATAGCTTAAACAGCCAGATGGACTGCATAAACCCGAAGAATGAAGAGTTAATCGTTCAAGTCCAGAACTTACAAGGTCAGATAGCAGCTGATCGTGAACAGACAGCTAAGGAAATGCAGGACACGCGCGCCTCAGTGGTTGAAATGCACAAAATGATGATGGCGACCACTCCACAAAAGGTCCAACAAATAAGGAACCTCCAAAAGCCAACTGCTCCAACAACTAGTCCTGGTCAGCTTAGGAAAACTCTTAGCATGCAAACACGTTGCTTATGTATTCCTTGAGTGTTGTTATGCATGTTGTAATATAAATTGATGGATGTTTATTGTGAAACTCGTAATTCTGTTGCCACTAATTTTCAAACCTAGTGCATTCGGGTTCTACTGCCGCTAATTATAAAACGTGGCATTACGAATTTCTTGTCACGAATGATAAATTGTTGCAATAGGAAGCTATTCGTTGCAATACGTTAAATCGTCGCAATACGATGAACCATCGCAATAACATACTTTTTGCTACGAATGTGAAATCATTACAATACCATAATATCGGCACGCCTGCGAAATCGTTGCAATACAATGCTATCCGTTGCAATACGTAAATCATCGCAATACACTAAACCATTGCAATAACATACTATTTGTCACGAATGTGAAATCGTTACAATACCGTACTATTGCCACGCCTGTGAAATCGTTGCAACCACGTACAATTACCACGAATGTGAAATCGTTGCAATACCATGCTGTTTGTTGCAATACGTTAAATCGTTGCAATACGCTAAATCGTTGTAACAACGTACTATTTTCCACAAATATGAAATCGTTGCAATACCGTACTATTTGGCATGACCATGAACCCGTTGCAACACCGTACAATTCGTTGCGATACTTTAAATCATCACAATACATGAAAACATTGCAATAGCATCCTATTTGCCACGGATGTAAAATCGTTGCAATACCATACTATTCGCCACGGATGCCAAGGCGTCGAAAATAACCTATCGCCGCGGGAATTATTACAAAGATTCGTAAAAACAATCACCACACTCCTTTTCGTTGCAACAGCGACCTATTGCGACGAAAAATAAACTATTGTGACGAATTCTTTCGTTGCGATAAACCGGAATCCTTGCAGTGAGTATTGCAATGATTTTCACATCCGTGGCAAATAGTACCGTATTGCAACTATTTATGGTATTGCAATGATTTACCATATTGCAATGAATATCACGGTATTGCAACGGTTTCACATTCGTGGCAAATAGTATGGTACTGCAACGATGTCACAACCATGTTAAATAGTATGGTTCTGGGACGGTTTAACGTTCGTGGCAAATAGTATGTTATTGCAACGAGTTCACAAAGGTGGTGAATAGTTCTGTATTGCAACGATTTCAGATCCCTGGGAACTAGTATGGTACCGCAACGATTTCGCATCCATGGTGAAAAGTTTGGTATTGGAACGATTTCTTATCTGTGGCAATAGGTTAGTAATGCAATGTTTCCTACTCTGTGGCAATAGGTTTCTAATGCAACATTTCCTGATCTGTGACAATAGGTTCGTAATGCAACATTTTCTGATCTGTGGTAGTACGGTTGTAATGCAACGTTTAATGATTTGTGGTGATAGAGGTGTCATGCAACATTTTCTCATTTGTGCAAATAGTGTTTTAATGCAACGTTTTATACGTGGTGGCAGTAGCAGTCTAGTGCAACATTTTTTAGTCGTTGCCAAATGTTTATACTGCAACATTTTGTAATTCCTGGCAATAGCTTCCTATTGCAACAATTTATCATTCGTGACAAGAAATTTGTAATGCCACGTTTTATAATTAGCGGTAGTAGAACCCGAATGCACCAGTTTTGAAAATTAGTGTCAACAGAATCAAGAGTTTAACAATACACATCCATCAATTGATATTGCAACACGCATAACAACACTCAAGGATTAGTAAAGCGACGTGTTTGCATGCTAAGAGTTTTCCTAAGCTGACCGGGACTAATTGTTGGAGCAGGTGGCTTTTGGTGGTTCCTTTGGTGGAGCTTTTGTGGAGTGGTCTCCATCACCACATTGTGCATTTCAGCCATTGAGGTGCACATGTCATGCATTTCCTTAGCTGTCTGTTCACGATCAGCTGCTATCTGACCTTGTAAGTTCTGGACTTGAATGTTTAACTCTTCATTCTTCTCGTTTATGCAGTCCATCTAGGTGGTTAAGCTATCATTTCTTCCTTCCAACTCTTGCACATGGTGATTGAGGCCTACATTTCTATCTTCTAAGTTTCGAACTTGGTCGTTGAGGTGTTCAGACATCTGGATACGCATACGTTCACATTCAGGACCAGTTGGGTTGGCCATATAACCATGCCCCCAAACATGTGATCCTGCACAACCGATTGAGGATCTATAACAACACTGGAAGATGTGGTTTCCCTCCTCATTTGGAATTGGGCCTCCCTGCTCAGCTTCCATGTCGTCCACTTGGGCACGTTCCTGGATCTATATACGAAAAGAAAAGTCATAGGTAATTTGCAAATATTTATTTAATTGGGGATTGTTTGAAGTGTTACTCACATGTACAGCTTCTGCCAGCTTGTTTGCCCAGTTACCATTCTACAACAAATGGCATGCCTCCCACAGTTGTATGTCATCAGGTTCTTCTCCGGTCTCTGGGTCTCGCTACATAAAATCCAAGTAAAATTTATCATGTCGGCATACATATTGTTTGCAGCACAAAGTAAAAGCGTGATTTATTTTTCATACCTTCCTGTTACTAAGTTGGGCGTAGGATTTGAAGCCAAGCAAGTGACTCGCCTTTTGTCTTCTTCGTTTTTGAGAATTGGTCCTGCTTATTGACTGCAATAATTTTAAGAATTAATTCCATGAATGAAAGTAAATCAATTTTTTTGTATGATGTGAAGCTATTAAAAATTTAGTTGACCTTGAATCACTCAGACACAAAATATTTTATTAGGTGCAGCCACTCGGGCATCGTTACGTCAGCAGGCTTATTTCATATACGTTCGTCATTGGTAGAATAACTCATATTGGTGGCATGCAAAGTTGAGTGCCACCCCTTGTAGCACTCACCAGCAATTTTTCAAAAAATTTCTTGCGCTCTCCGGTGTGTCCACCATGCCCTAGGAATCTTGTACATTCTATAAAAAGTTTCTGTAAACGTACAGGATGGAGATTGCAAGAAAAAAAATACTCATGTGGGGGTGTGACAACACTAACCAGAATGTCTCGTACTATATCTCTCTTGTTACTATGGCCAACCTCTGCCCACTTTCTTGCACCGCAGAGGTATGCATGTCTTTTCATAAACATAACCACATCATCGACAAAGTGCCGCTGATTAATACCAACCGAAGCACCCAACCTAGCGGAGAACTGAATTGGTAGCTTCACATGCTCTGTTCTACTAAATTGGGATGCATAGCATATTCTGGCAACCTTAAGTCCTTTAGCCACACTTTTTCCTAGCTTCCTTCTTTCTGTTACATTGATTCAAACAGTGAACAGTTAAAGCAAATTACCGCCTAAACAAGATTAGTATCATGTACAGATAGTGTGAAAAGAAGAAAAGTCTGATGTTCATCCATCTTCAGGACGAGTGTGGCAAATAAGAGTGTGGGACGACCGTGTCGTCCCAACACCATTTTTTTCTATATTACTCCCTCCTGGTTTATATTAATTGTCATATCAGACCAACAAATGAATTAAATATGAACTAGTTAGGACTGTCTGAACGACAACTATTTTGATCGGGGGGGGGGGGGGGGGGGGGGGGTACATGTTGACTTCTTTGTTGTTGTTCATACCCTAAAATGAGCCATCAGGTACACATGTCAGTGGTGGTACGCACTTGTAGTACTATAGAGGATTTTTAGTCTAGTAGCTAAGCAGGCAAGGCTGTGAAGGGGCATGCAGCTGGCAACGCTAGACTAAACAAAGATAGGGTTCGCCGGTTCGGTCTGACTAACATTAGCCAGAGCGCGTCTCGAAGAGAATTATTAGTTGCAGGGCAAGTAATGAGTGCCAGCGGTAGCAGGTGGCGAATGCAAGACAGATAAGGCAGACAACTTGCGGGATCTAAATCCTCTGTGGTACTGCACCTGCATTAGCTGCAACTGACATGTGGGCCCATGAGACATCGGGTCCCCTTGTCAGTGGCGGCTACTACAGGTGCAGTACTGCATAGTGCCAGCTTGCGATGCTCAGCAAAGCCAGGGTTCGGTCTCACTGAAACTCTCGAGGAGGATTGGTGGCAGGGTGAGTAATGGCCAGGGATTTGCGAGCAGCGGGGTAATCATGGCACAAGAAGGATGGGGTCTGGCGATGGGCAAGGGAGACGCGTCGGGGAGAACACTGAAGTGACCAGGAGCAGGGCGTGGGCGTCGGTGCCGGCCGGAATGGCCGGCGGTGAGAGAGCACAACGTGGAGGCATAAAAAAATCACGCCATTACACAGGTTGATGAACTGTTAACTATGAAGACTACTCCAGTACTAAGAAAGTAGAATCGCTAGGCATGCTAAAACAATTAGTAGAGCCTAGGAAACAATGCAAATGACCATGATACACCCATCATCAATACATCTAATGGACAGAACGTAGTCTCTCGAAATGCTCCAAATTCGATGCCAATGGAGTAAAAATCTAACACGCTCTACCAAAACAAATGGCACGGTAGAGAGGCAGGTTGTAATGTGATGTGATATGGGTAGTTGGAAGCTACCGATAGAGTTGGAGTGGGACATTTTTTAAGCTCCAAAAGTAAAGTTACGCTGGGGCGGAAGGAGTATTTTTGGTTTGTATATCTATACCTGTTGTTGATTCATGCATCATAGTACCAGGCAGTGAAGAACCTCGGGGTTCCTGAACATCATGTGCTGCAATATTCTCTGTGTACCATGCAAAGGATTTAATGTTTTCTAAATTTTTTTAATTTTGATAGTAAACACATTTATAGTTATACCAGGTGCTTGTTGGCCACCATGAATGCTTGTACACGACATCGCGGTTTGATGTCTTGTTCCTAATGTAAAGAGCATTGTAAGTAGTCATTCCAAATAATAGTGATAACGTCGGATTACATGACCGACGTAGATTTTGGACCGGACGGTGTGGTTTCTATAAGCTGCAGTGTTTGTTACAAACGGAGGAATTAGAAATGAAAGAATAGAAAAAAACGTACGATCCGAGAAAGCCACAAGAAAGAAAAAAGTGTTAAAACCATGGGAATTGAAAATCTTAGGAATACAAATTTGTAAAACAGGAATGAGAGTACAACATTTGGAGTGGTTGATTAGATAACCCGTGCATCACTTACTTCTAAATCCAGATATTACATACTACCTCTGGTTTTTAGTATTTGTCGTTCCCGGCCAGGAATTGAACTATAAATATACTACTGTAATAAGCTGTCGGAGCGACATTTATTTTGGGACAGATGTAGTATATGCTATATATATATATATATATATATATATATATATATATATATATATATATATATAGATATATATATATATATATAGATATATATATCAAAATATGTGAAATAGAAGACCACATTTCTTCTTTGTTAATTTATTTAATCTTCGTATATAAGGATGGATCTTGTAGAACTTAACTAGCCCAAAACTACATGGATCGTGTAGAACCAAGCCAATATAGCTCTTTAAAAAAGACGGCATGGATTGTGTAGTTTACCTAGCACAAAACTGGAGTCCGGGATGCGATGTCGCAGGGAGGTGTCCGCGACGAAGAGGTTCGGTAGAGCCCGTCAAACTTGGTCACCCGACATTTTACCCAGGAGTCAACACCACCAAGAGCTTCAATGCGTCACCGCGAGAACCATGGGGGAAAAAATTGTACAAACCATGGGATATGAAAACACGGCAATTTCATAGGAATACAAGTATGGAACACAGGATAGAGAGACAACACATTTGGAGTACTGCGAGATCACCGGAAGGGCGGGGCAGCGGTGTGTGGGGAACGGAGGCAAGTTTTTCCATTTATACTCATCGTGGCTGAAATAGAGTTACAATAGTATGCTGGACTGAAATTGGAGGCACAGGTAGTGAAAATTGAATTGTCAAAATCTCAAATGTGGCGCGCCAAGAAGAACGAAAAAAATTTCGCGGGAGAGGAGAATTTGACTCGAGCTGTGCCCTTGTGCACACATGCAATCGTGATTAATTACATGTCATGTCGCGTTGATTCCTGCACATGGTGGGTGTAGCTATAGGAGTAGACTTCTTAGGACAACTTGCTCGCTTCTTAATTCATCTTTGTTGCTATGGATGGAAATCAAAATCTGAAAGCAATCATCTGCTAGCTAGTGGGACAAACCAAAAAAAATACGAACAAAAATATGAATCAGCAAATGAATATTTGCTCATGCAAACGATGTGCAAATACAGAACACCCAAGTCAACAAAAGGACGATGGAAAACAATCAGCATTCTGTAACATTAATCACAATGAAATGATAACATGTACTAGTATATACTACTACTAAAAATACATTTTCACATGCGCCGACTACAAATGAAAAAATTGAGTGAAAGCACACAAAAGAGGAGAAATGCGGCCTCAACCACGATCTCAATGGAGTTTCAACCAAGAATCATCGATTGTTGCAACACAACGAATTCTTGGCTAGACATTGAACAACAGTTATCTAGCCCCCTTTTTCAGAAAGGGGTTATTTTTCAATACTGCATAGGACGCATTGTTCATGAACAGAAAAGACATTTTTCATTAACATTAAAACAACACATATATTACAAACAAGAACTACAAAAGTACATAGAAAATAAGAAAAAGAAAAACTACAAATACTACTCTACTCATAGTTGGAGGAGATCTCCTCCACCTCCTTCTCCATCGCCACCGCCTCCTCCTCTGCCGCTGCTGCCGCCGCCGCCTCCTCCGTCGCTGCCGTCGCCGCCTCCTCCGCTGCCGCTGCTGCTGCCGCCTCCTCCGGCAATTGAGTCTAAAGCTTTCGGGCGACGGTCTGCAGAAGATGCTGGCAGCCCTCCACCCCAGCCACCTCCTCGATCGTCTCATAGAGGACATTGAGACGACCAGCCACAAACCCTAACCCAAAGCAGTAGTGGCCGGCGGTGTCCATGCTGGTGCAGACGGGAAGTTTCCAAGACCTAGACGGTCACACGAGCAAGATGTATCAGAAAATACATCCCACTCCAATTTGTCGAGCTTTTTTGCTTGACCGGCGGTGGCGGAAAGGTGCCCAGTGGCCTCCTTCAGGCACCGATCGAGTTCATCAAAGTGGTGTTCGACGAGGCGGACAGTCTCCTGAACCCAAACGGGATGAGGAGGTGCGGGCACCGCGGGCGAAGAAGGGGACAGAGGAGGTGCGGGCGCCGCCTCCAGTTCCACTGAAATTGGCTACGATAGAAAACAGAGAAGAAGGAGGTTTGGAGGATGTCGACGGCCTGGAGCGCTTCGGTGCGGGGATACCAATTTGTGTGGCGACGAAGGTGTGGAGAAAGAGTGAGAGATGGTCGGTGATGGTGCGGTGGTGAAGCAAGAGAAGTTTGGAGGCTACGATCGATGGAGTGGTGCGGAGGAGACGCAAGAGGACGGGTGTGCCTTTATAGCGGGTCGTCGTCTGGACTCTTGTGCAAGCGTGCAATCTGCAAATCTGAGTCATTGGATGGACATCCAAGGATGGCTGACATTATACACATAAATCGTGTGTAAAGGGAAGGATTTATGTGTAAAATGTCAGCCACCCTTGGATGTCCGTCCAGTGGCTAAGATTCGCAGATTGCACGATTGCACAAGAGTTCAGATTGCATAGCAGCCTAAGCGGGCGTGTGGAGATGATCGGACGCTTCCGAAACTACGCTTGGCCTTTAAGTTATCGCAAAGGCTCGACGCATCCCATCTCAGCTTCACATGCAGTTTTTTAATTTGACACGCAAAGGGTCCAAGGTATGCAGTGGCCCACCTGTCATAGATTGTAGGTCTGTCCGATGGTGTTTCAGTTTTTCAGTTCCAGTTTTTAAGTTTGACACGCAAGGCGCCCACCGGCCCAAGGTATATGCAATGTTCCAGTTTTTTTTTTCAGTTTGTCACGCAAAAGACATCGATCATGTTTTATGAAGTTACGTGTTTTCTCTTTTTGTTGAAAGATCGTCATATATATATATATATATATATATATATATATATATATATATATATATATATATATAGTTGAAAGATCGTCAGAGAACACAAGAAAAAAGTACAACACGATGAACACACCACACATTTATTCATTAATATATATATATATATATTACAAATATATTACAAACAAGAAAAAACACATTGAAAACAAAAGAAAAAACTACTACTAATCCTACTCTACTCGGAGGAGGACTTGTCCACCTCCTTCACCGCAGCCTCCGCAGCCTCCAACACCAGATCGAACTTCTTCCGCCTGATGGCGTTCACGAGTTGCTCGCAAAACTCCACCCCAGCCTCCTAACTGATCGTCTTGTAGAGGCAGTCGAGACGAGTGGCCACAAAGCTAATCTGAAGATGTATTAGCCGGTGGAGTCCATGCTGGTGTGGTGGGGAAGGGTCCCAAGTCCCAGTCGGTGACAGGAGTGAGATGTATTGTCAAATAGATCCTGCACCATTTTGTCGAGCGCTTTTGCTTGCACGTTAGCAGCGAACAGGTTGCCGGTGACCTCCTTAAGCTTCCCGTCAAGTTTGTTGATGCTTTCCTCGATGAGGCGGGCAGTCTAATCAGAGTCGGACAGAAGAGGTGCGGGCGCAGCGGGTGGAGATGGGAGTGGAGGAGGTGCGGGCGCAGCTTCCAGTTCCACCGACCTTGGCGTCGACGGAAACGGAGAAGGAGGTTCGGAGGAAGTCGATGACCAGGAGCGCTTCGGTGTGGGGCTACCCATTTGTGCAGCGACGGAGGTGCAAACAAAGAGGACAGTGGTGCAGCGGAGAAGCAAGAGGACAAGTTTGGAGGTTGAAATCGATCGAGAGGTGCGGCGGAGAAGAAGAGGACGGTGTGCCTTTATAGCAGATCGTTGTCTAAGCGCATGAGTGGAGATGATCAGACGCTAGTCCTTCCAAAGTCTGTCGGTGTCACCCTCCATGCCCACACCGACGATGTGGTAGTCGGAATCGCTGAGGAAATCTTCTAGCTCGTCGGGGAAGTAGTTAGCATGGATGAACTGGAAGATGAGGCAGTGACGGCCGATGCAGAGTTGCAGAACGGCGACAGGGTTCTAGTCGGTGGAGTAGCTGGGGCGCCACTCGACGTCGAGCCCGACGACGAGCTTGTGAAGGCACTGACAGTGGACAGAGAGGACCTCGTCGAGCCAGTCCTGCACATCCTCGCCGGAGGACGTCACGGTTGTGGTGATCACATCTTCCTCAAATGTCACGTTGTACACCTGAGACCCCGCCATTGGGTCTCTCTCCTTGTCGTCCCTAAGTGTGCCGTCTGCGGCGGCGCGGCGCAACTTCTCTCTTGTGCAAAACCTTCGTCTACACCTTTAGTTTGTATTTTAATTGGAAACGGGTCTGGATATATAATTGATGCAGTTACGACATGAGCGGAAGAGTTTCCGTATTTGACGGGCCCGAGTTCAGAGTAATGAGAGTAATGAAGATTTTTGAATCTGATATACTCTTTCTAATTTTTAATTCTTATAGTTATGACCAAAAGTTGCATTGTCTCAACCTCACACCACGTACAACAACAACAACATTTCCCTGGGGCCCACCCACTGGGTATGCCGGGTGGGCCACAGGATACCCTGGGTCTAGCCATCAGAGAGTAGCTAGTGTGAATGCATGCTCGAGAGATCAGCGGAATCGGAAACTGGCCAATGAAGATGGATGTCAGCAGTCTCACGATTCATGTATCGAAACGTGTGTCATCCATTTTCTTCTTCCATTTTTTCTTATTAGTTCGTATTATTTTCCACCAATCTTCTAGCCCTCCTTTATTTGAAGTTGTACGGTTGGATCATGATACGTGGCCGGCGTGAGTCGAGAGCCGTGTGTGCAACACCAAGCGGTCGTGGAGAGACGTTGCTCCCCTTGTTGAATTTGATGACGTAGAGGATCGGATGTGGCGTAGGAGTACGTGTTTTGACAAGTGTGTTCATTTGTTCCTAAAATCTAAACATGTAGCGGCTAGTGCCTACGGCTGTCATTTCTTCGAAAGGACGAGTACAGCATGGTTGGAAATTATATTGTAGCAAGGCATGCGATTAATTTGATGAACCGCGCACGTAGTGAGCTGTTCCTAGATGGTATTCTATCCTCGAACCCTTGAGGGAACATTCTTCATGTCAAACATGCACGACAAGAGTGAGGATGGCGCTCGGTGGACGACGCTTTGTTAATTTGGGCTAAAGTATTTTTAGATAATGGAAATAATTAACCCGACCTTTTCCTCAGTAGAGAGTATGACCACATTGATACACCAAGTTTGTGAAGATCAACATACAAAGACTCAACCCGACACACTAGTGAAAGTAAAACACCCTATACAGTTTATTAATATGAAATCTATAACTAAGACTCAATCCAAATTGGGCAAAAACTTCGATGACCCTGACTTCGGGTAGTATGTTTTTGCAAGCATTCCGAATCAAGTCTTTTTTGTCTTCACACTTTTGCAATGATGCCCACGAGCATTTAATCTGGGCTAAAGTTGATACTAGAGAAACTATTGTAGCGTATTTTGTGATTTCCTACGTACTTAGCTGTTTGATTGCTCATTATGTTGGATCTGGGTTTGAACATAGAGAGTGGGCACAGGGTGAGGAGGAAGGTTCTCCCTGCTGGTGCTATCAGATAAACTAGGTGGTACAGTAGTCACTTTCTGGATCTCCAGCTCAGTAGAGTTGCAAGTGGAAATATATTCCATTCTAAAAAATAAAAGAGATAATAGTCCACTAGTTTTTTTGTTAGAACAACAACATTAGAACTATTTTTGCGCACCAATGAACAGCAAAATAAAGTTCATTACCTTAAGACGATACAATACAAACAATAAAAAAGAAAAACACAAACTACAAACAAGAAAAGAAAAACAACACAACTAAGAACAAGAAAAAAAACTACTCCTCCACATACACCTACTTCTCCTTCTCCTCCTCCTCCTCCTCCTCCTCCTCCTTCTTCTTGGGCTCCTGGCAGGGCGGTGGCGCCTCCCGTGGCGGAGACGAGAAGCCCAGTTTCCTGGATATCGCCGCCACCAGGTTGTCACAGCCAGCGATGCCGAGCTCGTCCGTCAGCATGTCCCAGAGGGCGTCGAGGCGACCGGCCAAGTGCGTCATGCCGAAGACGTAGTGGCCTGTGGTCCCCATTGCAGTATACTCTAGAAGGGGACCAAGCCCTAGGCGACGCATGGAGCGTGATGTATTGTCATATACATCGCTCGCCATCTTCCGGAGAGCCCACTCCTTGTCCAGGGGGAGTCCGGTCCGGGATGCTTCCCCATAGCGTCCTTCGACAGGCTTGGCGGCTGTGTTTTCTTGTCATCCATGGTGTTCTTGGCGCAGTTTTGGGAAGAGAGGAGGAGAGTGGCTGTGCGGAGAAGATGATGGCGTGCCCGGGTGATCTTATAGCGTAGTAGCAGCTGCAGTACAAATGGCTACGGCTTCAAGGACCAAACCTTATGCGGCAAGCAGCAACATATATACTTCATCCGCCCCAACTCAACTCTATTTCTGTTTTGGTCAAACTTTCCTTTGACCAATGATTTATATGGAATTTATTTACTTCAATAACATGTACAGTACTAGATTGTATATTATGGAAATATTTTCATATTGAATCTAAAAGTATAATTCTTGTATTGTTAAAAGAGATCAAAATTACGTAAATCCTAGGTCAAAGATAGATTTCATGAAACCTAAGGGTCTTTTGGATAAGGAATTGAAAAGAACAATATAGAAAAAAACATAAGAATTGAAATTGTATATTTTTGCAATCCTAGAGGTATTAAAAATATAGGAATTGAGATGAGAAGCCCTTTGCAGCATCATAGGAAATACAAAGGAACCAGCAACATGAGCCAGGAAAGAAAAAAGAGGTCCAAGCTCATGTTATGTTTCCTACAAAATTTAGCAAAGGAATCCATTCCTAGAGAAATAACCCTTTGTTTTTCCTTTGAGCCAAATGGTCATGTAGGAATAAATCCTTTACAAATCCTATCCTTCAAAATTCCTTTGCCATTCCTCCAATCCAAAGGGAGCCTAAAAATAGAGTTAACATGGGAGGCATGATGGAGGTTATGGTGCACCGGCACACCCGGACCGTACGTGTACCCGGCCAGCCATGTAGCTTCGTTTTATATTTTATTCCCTAGGCTTAAAAGTTTCCTTATCCTCCCTGTTTGCTCTGTTTGCTCTTCCCTAGGCTTAAAAGTTTTATATTTTACAATATTTTTACATATGTAATATGCACATAGGATATATCACTTGATAGTTTTGCAAAAAACATGGAGGAGAAATATGTATATCCCATGAAACTATATAAATTCATCCAAATTAATTAGCTAATTACTTTTTAAGATGATAAGAAATTATTATCTTTTTCTAAGTGAGGTGGCCAGGGTGCATGATGTGGCATAATAGCTTATGTGGCATGCCACGGTTGTGTGAAGTCGAGGGACAAAATAATTGACCCATTTGAAAGTTCAAGGACCAAAAACTAAAGTTTGGGAACATATAGTATTTCAATGCTAATGTTTTGGATACCACAATTTTTAAAATGACATAGCAATACCAAAGTATTTCAATACCACAGTTTTGTAATACCACGGTACAGTTTTGCAATACATAGGACTGTTTGGGAGTAAAGTAGCAAGCATCAGTAGCAAGCAAGAAGAGAAAACTTTGGTTCGGACCAAAGTTTTTTATACCACAAAAATATCGTAGTATAGACAAAACCGTGGTTTTATATACATAGTTTTTGAGTTAATTGCGAAACACCAATCTGTAAAAAATACCATAGTAATCTCAAATACCACGGTATTGATCTAAAATTCAAAAAATATCGTGTTCCCAAACATAAGCTGAGTTTTGATTGAATGTTTGAGGATGATGTTGAGCTTGCAAGCTTGATGAGCAACGTCGTTGTTTTGAGCAGTGATTAGTTTATGGCATCATCAAAACTGGAGTATTTTTTCTAGATCATTTAGGGGCAAAAATTTAGTTAACACGCTATATATGAGGAGAAAGATTAGGATATGCTACCTTTTGCTTGTGTTGAATAACCCTGTGCCGTGGACAACATATCCGACACTTCATTCTGGTTGCCAGGATCATTTTGCCCCAAGTCATCTGGGGCAGTAGGCAGAGGACCATGATCATCAGGATAAGGACCAGACAAGAAATCATTGGTCAAAGGTATGTTTGTCCAAAGATAAAAATAGAGTTGAGTTGGGACGAAGGGAGGAGTACTTTTTACAGACCGCTTTGCAGGCCCCGCTGCGGGCGAACTCCTGCCTCCTGACAACTCCAGCGGCTAAAGTAGCGTACAGCTGCACTTTAGAAGCCACAACTCCAGCGCTCATCTTTTATTTAGCCCAGTTTGCATCAAAGAAAACTCACGAGAAAATTTAAAGGAATGGAATCCTCTGGAAGGGAAAGACATTCATACGAGTTTCGTATGTAGCATTCCAAACGGTGCACTTTAGAAGCCATAACCATCACTGCGCGCGTCTGCGTGCATCTCATCGTCTTCTCCGCGCGTACTAATAAAGACACACCATCCTCTTCTCCGCAACACACACAGGCCATCCTCTTCTCCGCGCGTACTCTTCCAGTCTTCCTCTTCATCTCTATCGTGAGCGCCCTCATTGGTTCCCTTCGAAGCCCATGGAGTTCCCCTTGCCGCACGATATTGCGGTCCTGATCGCGGGGTGGGTCGCCGCAAGCTCCCCGCAGCCCATGGACGACCTCTCCAGTCTGCGCGCCACCTGCAAGGCCATGCACGTGGCGTGTCGGGATCGAGCCATGGGCAGGCGCGTGGCGCTGGAGCGGAAGAGCATCTGGAAGCATAACCGAAGCTACAATGCCCTCGTGGAGTGCCTGACAATCGTCAGCAACCCTCATGTGTGCTTCATCACCGGGTTCGACCTTGTCTTATTTGATGGTCGCATGCAGCCGGGCACCTAGTTCCCTGCCCAGGCAGCCGCGAACAGCCACATGGTGGCGGCCTATGTCCTCGCCATGCTCTGCTTAGACGCCGACCACGGGTCCCATGACGCCTTCGAGTATATCCGGCAGGTCCAAGGTGAGGCCCACGTCGGCAACAATGCAGTCGGGTCTGTTGCGATGAAGTGGACCAAAGGAGTGATGTCGGTGTCGGCATGAAGCCATGAAGAGTGTCGATGGTGTCGTCTGGAGGTTCCTGGGCAGGCCTCGTCAGGAAGCGCCGCCGGTGGCGGTGCCCAACATTGCCGATGACGCTTGGGGCTGCTCAATAGGGGGGAACCAGGGAACTGCCTGCTGCGGCAGGCAAGGTACGTGGGAGGAGTGGAGAGTCTTCTGTACTAAGAAATGTAGGATTAAGCACGAGCATGACTGGTTCTGCTGTCTGGCGTTGTACTATATGGGTTATATTCCCTCCATTCCCTTTTGGATGCATCGCTAGTTCTCCCAACTCCAATTAAAAGAGAACAAAGGGGGTATATAAAATAGACTTGTACTATGTGTTTCCTCTATGCCCGCTCGTCTTTGATGAATGTTTCACTTATTATGTTTCCCCTATGCGCGCTCATCTTTTGGTTAGCCCCGTTTGCATCAAAGGTAAGTCACGGGACATCTTAAAGAAATGGATTCTTCCGGAAATGAAATATATTTAATCATATGATAGTTTGGAACAAAGGAAATCAGTGTTCCCTTCCGAAGGAAATACACTCGACGTGGGAATTTGCTCGGACTAAAGCATCTCTCTCCAGTTTGTTTCTTAACTCGTACTACATGCCAATCTCATGGGGATGTGCACCTTAAGTAACTAGTACGTGCATTCTTACCTGATCATGGATGTACACTACTATCTGCTCCATAAATTTGTTGGAGTTGCGGACCACCAACTTCTGCGACCATCAGTTGCGGACAAAACCGACGGTGGTCGATGGAGAAGTTTGCCATTAATGAGCGACGAGCCGCGAAGAAACAAATCTGCCTGAGAGGAACAAAGGGTGTAGTACTACTTTAGTATTTGGAGGTTGCGGTTTCTTGGGAGTCTCCGGTGTATTAGATGGAGGTCGCGCGCAGTGATGGTTTCGGCTTCTGGCGGTGGCAGATTTCGCATCATCTGCAGTACTGCAGGTGCATTAACGGTTCCTGACATGTGAACCAACAGCCTATAGGACCCACGCCTCTCGCATGCACTGATGGGACGCATAGAGTAGTGGAACCGCTCTATTTTCAACATCAGCACAAGAATAATATCCTGTCATCAATAGAGATAACATACTATATGTTTGACAGTAATTTGCGCCAAACATTTCCTGTTTTACAGTACTACCTATCTTTTTCTAACATTTTTTCTCGTCCTTTCTTTTATTTTATCTTTGTTCATTGTCTCCACTTTTCATTCCAGTCGTCGCTAATCGACAGAACTAGTTGTTACATAATCTTTAATAAACACAAAATAAACTAAACGACAAATCTAGTCCGCAGCACTTCCCTTGAAGCAGTGGTAATAACTTCTGGTCGCGTACAGGAGTAGTGGTAATGATTACACCGCGTATAGGGGCATAGGGCCAGTGGTACAGTTGAGTTCTACCTATCTTTTTGTAACATTTTTCTCATCCTTTCTTTTCTTTTCTCTTAGTTGTCTCCACATTTCTTTCCAGTTGTCGCTACCTATTAGTACTTTACAGACTGCTTTGTAGGCCCTGTTGCAGGCGATCTCGTGGCACCTCCAGTGGCTAAAGTATCACATAGGCCACTTCATAGGCCACCGGCGGTGTGGAGGGTCGTTCGTTAACAGAGAATACAGATAGAACAGATAGTTAACTAAACAGCAGATAGAAAACAAAATAACAGATGGAATTGACGAAAAACTTTGAGTTCATTATCATAAAACATTACTCCCTCCTTCCTATATTACTTGTCATTAGAACAAGTTTTTTAGCTCATATTTGAACTAGAAAACTTGTCCTAATTATTAATGACAAGTAATATGGGAAGAAGGAAGTACAAAACATGAAAACAGCATCTAACAGAAAAGATGTAATAACCGTAAGTTCAAGATCCAACTGATGAAAATATTTGATTACACGATTGCACCAAAACTTTTATTGCATGTAGAGCTGTGAACGAGTCTAACTCGAGCGACTTTGTTTCTATCATATATAAAAATTATGTTCCATAAAACATTTTTAATAGAACTATATAGATTAGTTAATCATACGTACGTACATATAATAGATGACAACAACAAACGAGCTTACTCGAACTTTTGGAGCTTGAGCTCATCAAGCTGGCAATACTCAACTTCATACTCAAACCTTCAATCAAAAATAAGTTTGGTCCTTGAACTTTCAAATGGTTCAATTATTTAGTCCATCAACTTCAAAAAACTGTTTCACTTTCATCCTTAGTCTGAGTTGGACATCCATATTGGCATGCCACATAAGCTATTATGCCATGTACATCATCTACCGCGGCCACCTCACTTAGAAAAGATAATAATTTTTTATCATCTTAAAAAATAACTAGCTAACTAATTGGGGTGGATTTATGTATTTTTATGGGATATACATATTTCTCCTCCATTTTTTTGCAAAACAATAAATTGTACAATATAAAACATTTAAGCCTAGGGAAGAGCAAGCAGAGCAAACAGAGACGAAGAGCAAACTTTTAAGCCTAGGTAATAAAATATAAAACGAAGCTACGCGGCTGGCGTGGTACACATGCAATCCGGGCCGGTGTGCTGGTGCACCTTAACCCCCGTGGTGTGTCACTGGTGCTTGTTGGGAAGACCATTGCAAGTAGACTAGGATCGCCTGACGTATAGTGAATTTTACTGCATCCTATTTTCAGGACTTTTTTAAATATGGTATATTCTCATTAATTATTGCGGTCGATCTATATGGCACTTCGTGCTCTAGGAAAAAAAAAAGAAAAAAGATTGTATTTCATGCTGATGCCAACAAGAGGTAATTAAAATAAAAACTCTTGAGTTCTTGTCAAGTTTACAAAATGAAAGCATCGAAATCCTCCCTAATGTCCTCGATAGTTAATGTGTTTTTAATCTTGTTAATTTGTTATAGAAGTTCGTTTTATTATGATGTTTGAAGTATGCATCATTATATGCATGTAAACTCTTTCTCATGTTGAAGCAAGCAGGCAAGGGCTTAAGAAACAATTTGAATGGACCCCTTAGTTGGATAGCTGGGAAGTACAACCGTCAGATCAAAACAAACGGTGGATGTAGTCATTATTGCACGCATACAGTAAAATGTCGCTACGTCAGACGATCCTGGTCCACGCAGGTATGCTCCGATTCCTGTCCTCCAACTCCATCTAGGCTTCCTATGACGCAGGTGGTTCACCACCAGACTGTAGAAAGGATAAGCACGAACACATGTAACAGTCATTGTTGACTGCATTGGCAACGCCTCCTCCCATTTGTACTCCCATGCGTACTCCCGCTGACATGTCATCATCTTATTTGTTGTGAAGGTATGGTAGTTAAACTAAGCATTTATAAAGGGATCAATAACATTTTGACACATCAGCGGGAGGACGCATGGGAGGACAGAACGGGAGGCCCCCGCAGTCAGTTTTTCCTCAAGAAACTTGCATGCCGCTCATCACCGACTTTGCTAGTTTGTCTGGTGGTGAATCGCATGCATCATCGGAAACCTAGATGGAGTTGGAGGATAGGAATCAGAACATACCTGTAGGGGTCTTCTAACCACCATCGAGGATGCACGACAGGGGTTAAGGGTCTGTTTGGATTGTTTGCCTTGCTTACCTT
Organism: Tuctoria greenei; assembly: GCA_036927565.1. NCBI lineage: Eukaryota > Viridiplantae > Streptophyta > Magnoliopsida > Poales > Poaceae > Tuctoria > Tuctoria greenei. The sequence continues at coordinate 54,703,122 of JAYESD010000001.1, forward strand.
TCCAAAGTTTGGTGTCGCCAAATTTTGGTGAAAGATTTGGCCAACATTGGTAAAGAAAATGAACTAGCACAACACATTAGTCCATTGGTTTGCGAAATTTTGGCTTTAATCCAAATGCACTCATATTTCATGGTCAACTACCAAATTTTGGTAAGGTAAGTATTGGCAACAATCCAAACGGGTCCTAAGGTACACCGGCACACCCGGGCAGTACATGTGCCGGTGAAGATGGAACTCAGCAGTCTCACGGTTATGGATAGAAAAAAGGAACAAGAAAAAGGATGGCGCGCATTACGATCTATGAACCATGAGACTGCTGACTTCCATTTTAATTGGCCAGTTCCCAATTCTGCTGATTAATTGTTGTTGTATGTGGTGTTTGGTTGAGACAATGCAACTTGTGGTCATAACGACAAGAATTAAAAATGAGGAGTATATTAGATTCAAAAATCTTCATTACGCCAGGTCATATGATGGCCGGACACTCTCCAATCCACTTAGATTGAAGTGGATCCACTCCTACACAAACGAGGAAAAAAATTTATGGATACCGTATGCATATCCAAGGTTGTGCATACCGTTCCAGATTTGTGACATGTGTCCACATGAATGGATGGATGAAGGAGTTGCATGACTGTGACATGTGTCCCCATGAACGAACGAGGTCGTAGATGGTCGGGCATGACAGGGATAACTCGAGGATTAATTCCAGGCATCGTATCCTCGTCACTTGCAATCTATGCACCACCTGGGCCCAGGTTGTGCATTGGTCACCTGGCATATTCCCAACGTCTTCCCCCGTGCGCGTTGTCCGTAACGAATTCGTGCGAGCGATTTTGACAAGGTGTTAACGATTTGTCCCACCTCGTAAAGTTGAGATCGTTGCAAAGAGAATATAAGGCAACGCACGCTATTGTCATTACACATCCAATTGAAAAAAGATGTCGTACAAGACTCATGCCCATTTTGTTCGATATTGTCCGCTCACCCGATCGAAATCGAACGGGATGTGTATGAGGCGTGTACGGGGTGGATGTTTTTATATAAGCCCTGGACCCTTTCCATGTCAAATTAAAATATGCCAATGAAGCCGATGGGACACATCGAGCTGTTGCGATAACCGAGAGGGATGCAAAATGTGGTTTTTTATAAGCATAATTGCGAGAGCCAGACGTGGTTTTTTATAAGCATAATTTTTCCCCGCATACGCTGGGCCCTTGGAGTGTCAAATTAAAAATTTCTCCTTTTATTGAAAAACATCTCCTTTAACGACGCCAAATTTTCCCCTTTAACCCACTTCGTGCGTGAATCGAATTGTGTGATCCTCCACACCGGGGGCCTCTAGAGTGTAGACAATGAACTCCAGAAAAGAAAAGAAAAGTGGAGATAATGAACTCTAGAAAAGAAAAAAAAGAAAAGAATGGAATGGAAGAGAAAAATGTTAGAAAAAATAGGTACTACGTACGAGATTTAAGGTGAAAGAACCTGGAGAACGCAACTATAAAACAGGAAATCGATTGACGCAAATTAATCCAAGTCGTGATGTTGTGCTTCTGTTCTTGTTTTTTTGAGGTTATTTCTTTTCACTTGTCAGCGATGTTATTATTGCAAGGACTGGAACAGGCCGAAAGTTTTACCACTGGCCCTATGACCCTATACGCGGTGTCATCATTACCACTACTCCTATACACAGCGGTTTCATTAGGTGTCACCTCTAGCTACCACTACTCATGTTGTGGGAGAAAAATTTTCTGGATACGGTATGCACCGGAGAGCAAATGCATACCGTTCCCAGATGGTGCCACGTACTTCCTTCGTTTCTTCAACCGGCGTTACCTGATCATGGCACCATCTATACAAATATACCACTGGCCCCAACGTACCACTGGCTCAATGCCCCTATATGGGGTGTAATCATTACCACTACTCCTATACGCGGCCAGAAGTTATTACCACTGCTTGAAGGGAAGTGTTGCGGACTAGATGTGCCTATTAGTTTATTTTGTATTTATTGAGGATTATGTAAAAGTAGTTCTGTCGGTTAGTTTGTTGTCTGGAATGGTACGTTGAACACTACTGGGCCAGCAGTCTCATGGTTAGGGATAGAAAAAAGGAAGAAGAAAAAGGATGGTGCACGTTTCGATCCATGAACCGTGAGACTGCTGACTTCCATTTTAATTGGCCAGTTCCCAATTCCGCTGAGTCATTGTTGTTGTACGTGGTGTTTGGTTGAGACAATCCAACTTGTAATCATAACGATAAGAATTAAAAAAGAGGAGTATATCAGATTCAAAAATCTACATTACGCCAGGTCGTATGATGGTCGAAGCTCTCTAATCCACTCCTACCCAAACGAGGTCGTATGACGGCCGGACATGACAAGGATAATGCTAGGATTAATTCCAGGAATTGTGTCCTCGTCAATTGCAATATATGCGCCACCTTAGCCCAGATTGTGCACTGGTCACCTGGAATATTTCCTACGTCCGCCCCCGCGCACGGTGTCCGTAACGACTTCGTGCGTGAGATTTTGACAAGGTGTGAACGATTTGTCCCGCCTCGGAAAGTTGAGCTCGTTGCAACAAGAATATAAGGAAACACATGCTATTGGCATTACACACTCGATTGAAAAAAGATGTCGTACAAGACTCTGCCGCGTTCTGTTCGACATCGTCCGCTCGCCTGGTCGAAATCAAACGGCACGTGGAGGAGGCGTGTACAGGGCGTATGTTTTTTATATAAGCCATGGGCCCTTTTGTGTCAAATTAAAAATTTCTACTTTTATCGAAAAACTCCAGAAAAGAAAAGAAAAGTGGAGACAATGAACTCCAGAAAAGAAAACAAAATAAAGGAAGGGAAAAATGTTAGAAAAAAAATAAGTACTACGTACGATATTTAAGGTGAAAGAGCCTGGAGAACGAAACTCTAAAACAGGAAATCGATTGACGCAGATTAATCCAAGTCGTGATGTTGTGCTTCTGTTCTTTTTTTTTGATGTTTTTTCTTTTCACGTTTTGTCATGTTGTTTTCCTGCCAAAATATGAACAGTCGCGATGTTATTATTGCAAGGACTGGAAAAGTCGTGTATGCTTTATTTTGATCGGAATACCACCCCCATTGGTACATTAACTTATTGAGATTACAAATTGCCAGAGCCAGACACGCGTCCGTAGATGGGCTCACACGTCATGAGGATGAACACCAAGCGTCCCAGCGCAGTTTTGGCCCCGGAATACAAAGTGGCTCGGTGCAGTTTCAGCCCACGAATAACAAGTGGCCCAAGGCAGTGTTGGGCCTACTCCGATAGCTTCACGTACGCTTTGTCCAGGCTGCCTCCCTGCCGGACCCTTAGATCCACAACGTCCCCTCTTTCGATTGCACGAAATGCACCTGGAGGAGCATCTGCCAGCCGCCACACTCTTGGAGGAGCATTCGCCGGCCGCCACGCTCTTGGAGGAGCATCCACCGGCCACCACGCTCTTGGAAGAGCATCCGCCGTCCACCGGCATGGAGGAGCATCCGCCGGCCGCCGCATGTGGAGGAGCAACAGCGCTATAGGTACAATTGCTCACATAATCTTATTGTAGTTCAATCCTCTTACGGATACACTGATTGGGTTTGTTGATGATTGGTGGGACTACCCTGGGATCCGAATGGCTCAAGAGGGGGCCCTTGGTTGAGATGTGCTCAGTTGGAGGCATCGCCACCGGTGAAACCTCAGTGGGGTCTAAATAGGCTAGTAATCCCTTTGTAAAGGCTATTTTGTGATCTCTTGGCCACACACCAACGGAAGTGTTTAATATGACCGACGGGTCTTGGGCATAAGGGAGATTCTTAGTCGCCGAAAGGTGATGAAATCACGAACACGTGGGTAAAGAGGTACAAACTCTGCAGAGTGTTAATTAAAACTATCATGATAGCCGTGCTCCCGGTTATGAGCACCTGGACAACTTCCATGATTAGAGGGAAATTGGGATATGGTTATGGTTATGGTTTGGTAATGGTTATGGTTGATATTATGGTTATGGTTATGGTAATGGTCATGGATTTAATTTCTGGTATTGAATATGGTTATTGACGATGGTGAAATCTGGACTTATTGATGATGGTAATGAATTCAGTTTGGTATTATGGTATTACTCGCGATTATGATGGGATTACTTCACATACATGTAATATATTGCTTCTCAAATGTTTTAATGTACTTTTCAGCACTTTGCCATTATTATTGTCGTCATTTGAATCAGCCACATGTCATACTTTCCACACTTGCTGAGTACGACATGTACTCACTCTTGCAATTCCCCACCCCAACAGTTGCAGGTCAGGATTGGGATTTTAATGGCGATAATGCGGAGTTCTAGGCCGTGTCTACCGTCAGCTTTGCCTGTGGTGTTGATTGGAGCTGCGCATACATACCCTGTCGCTTATGCTGCTTAGTTTGCTTAATTAGTTTATTTCCGCTGCATTAGTTGAACTTGTCATTAATATTTATTAGAGCTTGTATTCGAGGATAATCTGGTTTGTGTAATAAAATTTGGTTAATTAATCTTGTCTTGTGGTAATTTTCTGTATACTCTTTTGTGATTGCACTCGTGTATGTGTGATGAACATCCTGGGCACACATATGCGTTAGCTTGGTTCATTTTCGGAACCGGGTGTCACAGATTGGTATCAGAGCCACAGGTTTGACCGTAGGATGCAGCCTAGATAGAATGGACACTTAAAAGCACATAGGAGCACTCAGGAATCGATGTGTTCTTGCTTGGTGTGCTGTTTGCTATATATATTGGTTGCTTGTGTGCTTAATAGAGGATTTTGGGGTGCTTTAGCATTGCCATGTCCACCTAGGCTAGTGTAGCTAGTTGTTTAGTTTCATATCCCTTGATGCATATAGTTGGGGCGTTTTCTAATTCTTACCTACTGCTTTTCTTCAGATGGTGAGGACTCGCAACCAGAGGGATGGCAATGATGAAGAGGAGAACAATGGAGTGCCTCAGAATAACAATGGGCAAGGATCTACTCAGGGAGCTATCAACATCGAGCAGCTTTTGGCCATGCAAAACCAGCTCATGCAGACCATGATACAGACTATGGGACAGCTGCAGGCTGGCAATATCAACAATCAGCCCCACATGCCTCCACCGCCACCCCCACCTCCTCATAACCGATAGGGAGAGTTTATGAGGACTAGGCCGCCAACCTTTGCTCAAGCCGCAGACCCTATGGATGCGGATGATTGGCTCAAGTCCGTGGAGAAGAAGCTAGCCATTGTCCAATGCAGTGACCGGGAGAAGGTGCTATTTGCTTCTCATCAACTCGTTGGAGCAGCTGCAGATTGGTGGGATTCTTATTGCAATGCTCATGAGAACCAAGAGAGAATTACCTGGGCGGAATTCAAGGAGAGTTTCCGTTCTCATTATGTGCCGGAAGGTGTTATGATCTTGAAGAGGCAAGAATTTGAGAACTTGAGACAAGGAAAATCAAGCGTGAGTGAATATCTCAATAAATTCACTCAACTCTCAAGGTATGCGCCTGAGGATGTTACCCGGGACAGCCGGAAGCAATACTTTTTCATGAGGGGATTGAACAATACGATCCAAGTGCAATTGCTCAACTATGATTATGTCAATTTCCAGAAGCTTGTGGACAAAGCAATTGTGGTTGAGAACAAGATCCGTGAGATGGAGCAAGAAATCAAGAGGAAGGCGCCATATCAAGGACAGCAACAAGGAAGTAATGTGCACCCTCGCTTTGCGCCGCCCAATGCGCCTCATTACAGCTCCTCTATTCCTGCTCAGCACCCTGGTTATGCACCACACCCAACTCAGTTTGTGCAGCAGCGCCCTGTTATGCAAGCACCTAGGCCTCCGATGCCTTATGCACCTCGTGCTGATTTTCCTGGAGACAATGTTCAAAACCAAGCTCGTCCCAATAATTCTGGTGGAGTTAAGAAGTGCTATACTTGTGGAGAAGCTGGACACTTTGCACATCAATGTCCTAAGTCGGGCCTTGGTCAAGGAAGCAATGCATCGAGGCAAAACCCAAGACCTAATGGAGGACAGCCACAAGGAAGCCGTGGACAGCAGAACTTTGCTCGTGGCAACGTGAATCATATCTCTACGGAGGATGCTCAACAAGCGGATGACGTGGTCATTGGTATGTTTCTCGCCAACTCCAACCTCGCGACTATGTTATTTGATTCTGGAGCATCGCATTCATTCATTGCATCGAAGTATGTTGCCAAGTATAGTTTGCCTATCTCTCATATGAAGTTTACTCTGTTGGTTAAGTCTCCTGGAGGAGAGATGAGGACAAATATAGTATGTCCAAAAGTAAGCCTTAGAATAAGGGGTAGATTTCTTCGCCAACCTCATTGTTTTAGATTCTCAAGGATTGGATATTATACTTGGTATGGACTGGTTGAGGAAGCACAATGGAGTTATTGAATGTGCCACAAAGACGGTGAAGTTGACCAATGAGGAAGGGATCACCATAGAATTTGAAGCATCTCAAACCGCGCCGAAGCAATTGGAATTGAATCATATGGACGGCGCCGCAATTGAGGAGATTCCGGTAGTGTGTGAATTTTTGGATGTTTTTCCGGACGAGTTGCCAGGTATGCCACCCGATCGAGACATTGAGTTTGTTATTGATTTAATATCTGGAACTGCACCTATAGCTAAGAGGCCGTATAGGATGCCTCCTATGGAATTAGCGGAGCTCAAGAAGCAAATTCAAGAGCAATTAGAGAAGGGTTTTATTCGCCCTAGCTCTTCACCTTGGGGAGCGCCCGTTCTATTTGTGGACAAGAAGGACGGATTCCAAAGGATGTGCATGGATTACCGAGCTCTCAACGAGGTAACAATCAAGAACAAGTACACCTTGCCACGCATAGAAGACTTGTTTGATCAGATGAAGGGTGCTTGTGTCTTCTCTAAGATTGACTTGAGGTCGGGATACTTTCAAATGAAGATTAGACCATCGGACATACCCAAGACAGCTTTTAGGACACGGTATGGATCTTATGAGTACACCGTGATGTCTTTTGGATTGACAAATGCACCTGCCTACTTTATGTACCTCATGAATAAAGTCTTCATGGAGTACTTAGATAAGTTCGTTGTGGTGTTTATTGATGATATTATGATCTACTCGAAGGATGAGAAGGAACATGAGGAACACTTGAGGCTTACGTTGCAGAAATTGAGGGAGCATCAGTTGTATGCCAAGTTCAACAAGTGTCAGTTTTGGTTGAAAGAGGTGCCATTTTTGGGTCATATCATCTCAGGAGGAGGAGTATCGGTTGACCTTGGTAAAGTGAGGGATGTTTTGAAGTGGGAACCGCCGCAAAATGTCAAGGAAATAAGGAGTTTTCTTGGGATGGCTGGATATTACCGTAGATTCATCAAGGATTTTTCCAAGATAGCCAAGCCTATGACGGAGTTGCTAATGAAGGGAAAGGCATTCCAATGGACTGAAGCTTGTCAAAACAGTTTTGAGGAGTTGAAGAAGAGGTTAACAACAGCCCCAGTTTTGGTATTGCCGGATGTAAGCAAGAGTTTTGACATTTATTGTGATGCATCAAGACAAGGACTTGGATGTGTATTGATGCAAGAAGGTCAAGTGGTCGCCTATGCGTCAAGACAATTGAAGAAACATGAGCAGAATTACCCCACGCATGATCTTGAACTAGCAGCCGTGGTACATGCATTGAAGATTTGGAGACACTATATTCTTGGACATAGGTGTGAAATTTATACGGATCATAAGAGTTTGAAGTATATTTTCACACAAACGGATCTGAACTTGAGGCAACGAAGATGGTTGGAGCTCATCAAAGATTATGATTTGGGGATCAACTATCATCCGGGAAAAGCCAATGTAGTGGTCGATGCTTTGAGTAGAAAGGGAGTAAGCCATCAACTTACAGTTCGAGAGTTACCGTCCGAGTTATGCAAGGAGTTTGAACGGTTGAACCTTGGGTTTGTAAACGAGATGGAGATGATGGAGTTAAACCCAGCCTTGGAGCAAGAAATTCGAGAGGCACAAACCACAAATGAGGAGATCAAGGAAATCAAGGAAAGAATCGAAGAAGGGAGAGAATTCAGATTTGATGAAGATGAACATGGTACCTTATGGCTTGGAAAGGGAATCGTTGTGCCTAATGTAAAGCATATTCGGGAGACAATATTAAAGGAGGCACATGACTCGCCTTACTCGATTCACCCCGGTTGTACGAAGATGTACAAGGACTTGAAGGCTTGCTATTGGTGGGATAGCATGAAGAAGGACATAGCTAAATACGTAGCACTGTGTGATGTGTGCCAACGAGTCAAGGCGGAACATCAAAGGCCAGCCGGATTATTGCAACCGTTGAAGATTCCGGAATGGAAGTGGGAAGAAATTGGTATGGACTTCATAGTTGGGTTACCCCGTACTCAGTCCGGGTATGACTCAATTTGGGTAATTGTGGATCGCTTAACCAAGTCAGCTCATTTTGTCCCTGTGAAGACCAAGTATACAGCTGCACGATTGGCCGAAATATACATGGATCATATTGTGTGTCGACATGGAGTCCCTAAGAAGATAGTCTCGGATAGAGGTTCTCAATTTACCTCCAGATTTTGGCAAAAATTGCATGAAGCTTTGGGAACGAGGTTGAATTTTAGTTCAGCATATCATCCTCAAACGGATGGACAAACCGAGAGGACCAATCAGATTTTGGAGGATATGTTAAGAGCTTGTGCATTAAAGCATGGGAAAAGTTGGGACAAAAGCTTGCCATACGCAGAATTTTCATACAACAATAGTTACCAAGCAAGCTTGAAAACGTCACCATATGAAGCGCTTTATGGGAGAAAGTGTAGGACACCTTTATTCTGGAATGAGGCAGGAGAAACTCAAGTATTTGGTCCGGACGTGTTGCAAGAAGCCGAAAAGCAAGTCCAAATAATTCGTGGAAACTTGAGGGCTGCCCAATCAAGGCAAGAAGGCTATGCGGATAATAGGAGAAGGAAATTAGCCTTTGAAATAGGAGATTTTGTTTACCTCAAGGTGTCACCAATGAGAGGTCATAAGAGGTTTAACATTAGAGGCAAGCTCGCACCTCGTTATGTTGGACCATTCAAGATTTTGGACAAAAGAGGAGAAGTAGCATATAAGTTGGAGATGCCAGCTCATCTTTCAGACGTACATGATGTGTTTCATGTTTCCCAACTCAAGAAGTGTCTCAGGGTACCGGAAGATCAAGTGCCAATGGAAGAATTGGAACTAGAGGAAGATTTGACGTATGCCAAGCAACCGGCCAAAATCTTGGAAACCAAGGAGAGGGTCACAAGGAACAAGGTCATTAGATGGTGTAAAGTTCAATGGAAGCACCACACAGAAAAAGAAGCGACGTGGGAATTAGAGGATGATCTCAAGAAGGAATTTCCCTATCTCTTCTCTTCCGCGTCGAATCTCGAGGGCGAGATTCATTTTAAGGGGGGTAGGTTTGTAACACCCTCATTTTCATGCATCATGCCTTGCATACACTCATATACATGTTTAACATTAACCCATAACAAGAGGAACAAGTTTAAAATTGATTTGGAACAAAACCGCACTTGAAAATGTAGGAAAGTGCGGACTAGTCCGGTTTTGCTGAGGACTAGTCCGATTTCTCTCTGTCTAAAAACGGACTTGTCCGTTTTTGCTGCGGATTAGTCCAATAATTGCCCCTGGAAAACTTCGGACTTGTCCGATCTTGTGCGAACTAGTCCGATGTTCCATGAATCCTTGAAAATTTGCTAAGTCCCTGGACTTTTCCGGACTAGTCCGGTGTTCCAGCGGACTTGTCCGTTTTCCTTTCTGACTAAGATCGGACTTGTCCGATTTTTGGCCAGACTTGTCCGATTTTCTCTCTGGACGACTTCGGACTAGTCCGGTCCTGTCCGGACTTGTCTGATATTTCGTGACTCCGAGATTGACCTTTTGTTTTACGACTTGTTTCTTGGGTTTCACGTCAAGTGGGCCTAGGGACGTCATGCCCAACTCTTTTAGAGCCCATGTGGGACTCTAAACCGTCCTCTACTCATCCTAAACTCGAAATCCATCTAACCCTAGCCTCCACCCCTATATAAACAACCCCACCCCTTGGTTTGACATCTATTTGCCACTTTTCCACCCACCCAAACCCTAGTTCGTGGGGAGCCACCATCAAGGAGGGAGGAGAAGATCCCAAACAAGAAGAAGAAGAGGAGGAAACGAAGGAGGATCAAGATCTCCACCAAGTTTCGTCCTTCACCACCAATTCATCTCCAAGTTCATCACCAACCCTAGATCATCAAGATCCAAGTGTTACCTCCAAGTTTTTTGGTTCATTGGAGTTCTAAACACCTGGTATACCTTCTATTCTCTTTTCCTTATGTGAATTCAACCCCTAATCTCCGAATTTACGTCGATCTAGAAAACCCTAATCTGCTGATCTCGTCAAGTGCGGACTTGTCCCGTCCCTAGCGGACTAGTCCGATCTTTCTGGTTAAATTGTGTTGAATTAATTCTAAAATTTGATCTAATCGACCCCAAACCTGTATAAACTTGTTAAAATCTATTAGAACTAGTTAGTGATCATTAAAAGCAATCTAGTGACAAGTTCTACCTTGCATTGCATCAATCATGCATGTCATGTCATATTGAGTAATATTTGTGCACTCTTTGATTGTGTTTCTTGTCTTGTATGTTTATTGTGTGGATTAGACGGATTTGCGCTAGAGAGTGCCATGGAGGATCTACAACATCAAGAGTTTGAAGGCTTTGACCCTAATTAACAGCAAGAGCAAGGCAAGTGTCCTTGAAGCATATTGATCCTGTTTTAAAATAAATGTTTTGTTTGCAAAACTGCATGCTTGTGTCAATTTGATGGGAATCCTATGGTAGGAAGTTTACTAGACTTGTTAAACCACCCTTGTCACCTGGAATTTATGGTAGAGAGTCGGGAAGGGTTTTTGCCTTTTTGCTTCGCTTAATCAACTGGGATGGGAAACAACTATATCACTCAATTTAATTATGCATGGATGAGATTATGGTTAACGTGAACTGGTTAAACATGGTATGGTAATGGATGATCTAAGCAAGCCTGGTATGTGGATGGGTTGGAAGTTATGGTGGTTTGCTTGCTTTAGATCTAAGGACCGGTTCATGCGAGAATAAGCCAGGACTACAGTGCCGCCACGAGGCCAAGTATGGGTGCGGCGTAGGTGATTAATTAGGGCTTTGCTAGTGCTGTTTGGACCATTGTGGATGATCGGGGAAGGGGTAGTCGGATTGGGTTTGTTGATGATTGGTGGGACTACCCTGGGATCTGAATGGCTCAAGAGGGGGCCCTTGGTTGAAGATGTGCTCAGTTGGAGGCATCGCCACCGGTGAAACCTCAGTGGGGTCTAAATAGGCTAGTAATCCCTTTGTAAAGGCTATTTTGTGATCTCTTGGCCACACACCAACGGAAGTGTGTAATATGACCGACGGGTCTTGGGCAGAAGGGAGATACTTAGTCGCCGAAAGGTGATGAAATCACGAACACGTGGGTAAAGAGGTACAAACTCTGCAGAGTGTTAATTAAAACTATCATGATAGCCGTGCTCCCAGTTATGAGCACCTGGACAACTTCCATGATTAGAGGGAAATTGGGATATGGTTATGGTTATGGTTTGGTAATGGTTATGGTTGATATTATGGTTATGGTTATGGTAATGGTCATGGATTTAATTTCTGGTATTGAATATGGTTATTGACGATGGTGAAATCTGGACTTATTGATGATGGTAATGAATTCAGTTTGGTATTATGGTATTACTCGCGATTATGATGGGATTACTTCACATACATGTAATATATTGCTTCTCAAATGTTTTAATGTACTTTTCAGCACTTTGCCATTATTATTGTCGTCATTTGAATCAGCCACATGTCATACTTTCCACACTTGCTGAGTATGACATGTACTCACTCTTGCAATTCCCCACCCCAACAGTTGCAGGTCAGGATTGGGATTTTAATGGCGATAATGCGGAGTTCTAGGCCGTGTCTACCGTCAGCTTTGCCTGTGGTGTTGATTGGAGCTGCGCATACATACCCTGTCGCTTATGCTGCTTAGTTTGCTTAATTAGTTTATTTCCGCTGCATTAGTTGAACTTGTCATTAATATTTATTAGAGCTTGTATTCGAGGATAATCTGGTTTGTGTAATAAAATTTGGTTAATTAATCTTGTCTTGTGGTAATTTTCTGTATACTATTTTGTGATTGCACTCGTGTATGTGTGATGAACATCCTGGGCACACATATGCGTTAGCTTGGTTCATTTTCGGAACCAGGCGTCACAGATCTCTCCAGCATGTATTCACAATAGCTACTCTCTGGTGACTAGACCCAGGGTATCCCGTGGCCCACCCGACATATCCACTGGATGGGCTCCTGAGAAATGTTGTTGTTCTTGTACGTGGTGTTAGGTTGAGACAATGCAACTTGTGGTCATACCGATAAGAATTAAAAATTAGAAAGAGTATATAAGATTCAAAAATCTTCATTACTCTCTTTACTCTGGGATCGGGCCCGTCAAATTCGGAAACTCCTCTTCTCATATCGTAACTGCATCAGTCATGTATCCAGGCCCGTTTCCAATTAAAATCCAAACTAAAGGTGTAGACGAAGGTTTTGCACAAGAGAGAGAGTTGCACTGCGCCGCCGCAGACGGCAACCGTATGGACGACAAGGAGAGAGACCCAATGGCGGGGACTCAGGTGTACAACGTGACGTTAGAGGAATACGTGATCACCACCACCGTGACGTCCTCCGGCAAGGCCGTGGAGGATTGGCTCGACGAGGTCCTCTCCGTCCACCGTCGGCGCCTACACAAGCTCGTCGTCGGGCTTGACGTCGAGTGGCGCCCCAGCTACTCCGCCGACCAGAACCCCGTCGCCGTTCTGCAGCTCTGCGTCGGCCGCCGCTGCCTCATCTTCCAGGTCATCCACGCTGACTACTTCCCTGACGAGCTGGAAGATTTCCACGGCGATTCCGACTACTGCTTCGTCGGCGTTGGCGTGGAGGGTGATGCCGACAGACTTTGGAAAGACTGGCAGCTGAAGGTGGCAAAAACGGTGGACCTGGCCGAGCTCTCAGCGGAGGAGATGGATCGCCTGTGCCTCCGCCGCGCGGGGCTGAAGGACATCGCGAGTGCCATGATCGGTGCCGACATGGAGAAGCCTTACGGGGTGAGGACGAGCATCTGGCATGCGTACAATCTCTTCGATGAGCAGATCAGCTATGCGTGCAACGATGCCTTCGTCTCCTTCGAGGTCGGCCGCAAGCTGCTCTCCGGTGACTACTGATCTTACCACCGAGTTTGCAGATCGGCTGCCGTCGATCATCCCAGCATATGGAATTCGTAGGTGCATCGCTCAAGTTCTAGGTTTTGTGCTTGTGCGCCCAATCTCTCATAAAATTATTTTTTCTTGAGGAAACACTATATCTTGCTTTTAAAAACATGCATGTTATTTCCCATGCATCGAGGTCTTTCACATGCATGTTAGTTGTCCATGCATGCTACGCCTCAAACATGATCAACGAGCCTCAAACATGACGATCTCTCAACAAAAAAGAGAACACGTAACATCAGCAAACATGATCGAGGTCTTTCGCATGTATGTTAGACGTACATATGCTACATCCCAAACATGTATTCCAAGAAAACAATAATATTTCCTACCATGTATATATATTTCTATATTTATCATATTCTCTACCATGCATGTGTGTATGCTCTCAACCTACAGTATATGGCAGTTTGACGCTAATGAAGAATCTTATCCTGTCATCAATATTCTCAAACTACCACACTAATGAAGAATATTATCCTGTCATCAATAGAGATGACAAATTTGACACAAGGATGTTCCCTGGACGGTACAAGGATAGAATGTGGACTACCATCGTATAATAAGCACACAGCTCTCACTACATACGTACGTGGTTCATCAAATTAATCGATCACATGCTGCCATTATGTATCGCTGTACTCGTCTTTTGAAGAAACAACATGTGTAGGCGCTAGCCGCTACGTTTTCTGATATTAGGAACAAATGAACACACTTGTGAAAACACGTACGCCACATCCAAACCTCAACATCATCCAATTAACATGTTCCTCAACAAGGGGGCACAAAAATCCTCAACACGTGACCAAACATGCTTGATCGCGAGTCTCTTTCACATGCATTACATTCATGACCACCATCATCCATGATCACGACAATTATCAGTTCGATATGGACTCTCAGTCGGCTATGGTCGGATCCTTCAGAAAAAATATATGGACTCTCGGTCGATTTCCACGTGCGTTCACGTCAATCTCTGCACCTTTGTGTGTCAAATTAAAAAACTGGTCGATGGGACGTGTTGAGCCATTGCAATAACCGAGAGGAGGCGAACCGCGGTTTGGAGTAACTATGACCGTCGATTCAAAAGCAAAATTTTTGAAGCGTCCGGTCATCTTCACTGACGCGCTTAGACGATGATCCGCTATGAAGGCACACCTTCCTCTTCTTCTCCATCGCACCTCTCAATCTATTTGAGCCTCCAAACTTCTCCTCTTGCTTCTCCGCCTCACCACCATCGACCACCTCTCTCTGTTTGTTCGCACCTCCGTCGCCGCACAAATGGGTAGCCCCACACCGAAGTGCTCCAGGTCATCGACGTCCTCCGAACCTCCTTCTCCATTTCTGTCTTCGCCAAGGCTGGTGGAACTGGAGGCGGCGCCCGCACCTCCTCCACTCTCGTCTCTACCCGCAGCGCCCGCACCTCTTCCGTCCGACTATGATGAGACTGTCCGCCTCATCGAGGAAAGCATCGACAAACTCGACGGCAAGCTTAAGGAGGTCACCGTGAGCCTGTTCGCCGAAGTGCAAGCAAAAGCGCACGACAAAATGGCGCAGGATGTTTTTCACAATACATCTCACTCCTGTCGCCGACTGGGACTTGGTGTCCTTCCCCAGCACGCCAGCATGGACTCCGTCGGTTACTACATCTTCGGGTTAGGCTTTGTTGCCGCTCGTCTCGACTACCTCTACGAGACAATCGGTGAGGAGGCCAGGGAGGGGATACGCGAACTCGTGAACACCGTCAGCCGGAAGAAGTTTGATCTGGTGTTGGAGGATGCTCCGCCAGTGGTTGCGGTGGAGGCGGAGGCGCCGGCGGCAGATGCGGAGGCGGAGGCGCCGCCGGCAGAGGCGGAGGCGGCGGCAGAGGTGGACAAGTCCTCCTCCGAGTAGAGTAGGATGAGTAGTAGTTTTTTTCTTTTGTTTTCTATGTGTTTTTTTCTTGTTTGTAATATATGTGTTGTTTTTACGTTAATGAAAAAGTCTTTTATTTTATGTTCATGAATAATGTGTCCTAAAGTACATGCACTAACGAAAAACTCCTCCTTTTATTGAAAAACATCGCATATCGAAAATTAACACATTAGTAATATTATATTGTATCTAATAAATACTTCCTCCTTACTCTTTTATTTGACGTTTTGGACAAATCATTGAACTAACATTAGTAGGACGTACGTAGTAGAATTATATTTCAAAAGATTATGAAAATAAAAAGCTACACACTTAATTAATTTTATCTCTTTTCTCTTTACCAGCTGTCATCGTGCCCGCCCCACCACCCCCACCCACTGGCCTGGCCCTAGGCATTAGCCCACAAATTTTCTACGACCCTGCCGCACAGCATCGCGCGTGCGCCCCCGCCTAGCACGTCGTCCGATCAAAATCGCATAATCGTGGGAGCGGGACACGCGGGATTTCCATCCTTCGGTGTCCAGACAACAAACCCACCAGCGCGAAGCAAAGGATCTCTGTAAAGCTTTAGGCTGACACAGTTTTTCAATACTAAAGTTTTGGAAACCACATTTTTTAAAATGACATGGCAATACCAAAGTATGTATTTCAATAACACAGTTTTGTAATACCACGATTTTGCAATACATAGGACTGTTTGGTTGACAAACACCATTCTGTAAAAAATACCATAGTAATCTCAAATACCACAGTATTGCTAACAGCTCTAAGACCATCCGCAGTGGTTCAATGTAAAGCTTACTAGACTGGAAATATAGAGTAGATTACTGGAAGTATAGAGTTAGTGTCCAGATTGAAATGCTAGAAGTATAGAGAATATACTTGAAGTATAGAGGGATAGATTAAGTTTTAGAGGAAACCGATGCGGATGGTCTAAAAATCCAAAAATACTTTGTTCCCAAACACCAAAATCAAATTCTATGCATCCCTTCCGCACAGCCGTCTCTGTGCGACCCTGCCCAGATGGTTGCCATGTACGTTCACGCTGCAAATCTTACAGCCAAGGGCACACTGCACGATTACCGTGACTGTACCACCTTGCTCTGATGATTGCCACGTACGCGAGCGCACCGAATCTTGCATCCCACATGGGCACACGAACTCCACGTCCGAACTTTGCTCAGTGATCCAAATAACTCGGTGCTCGGCGTGCACGATCCATCATCATGCGCACAAATAATATTATGAAATTATCAACTTTGATGATTCAATAATCCAATCAAGTTTCATCCAACCTACCAACAAAAATTTGGACCGTCCAGTCCATCCAACCAAACGTTAATTTGGATGATCCAAGACATAAAGCAATGGATGAGCTATCTCCAATCGAACTTCGACGTCGAACCAAACGCAATTGATGACTGAGCACTTTGTCACATGTCACTAGAGTGTACGCACAAATGACAAATACACGGCCTCAACACCGGGTTTAGGGTGCATCGTGGACTAACCACATGACCCGACCAAACACTCACGTAATTACCATACACCTGCAAGAGCAACTACCTGGCCGCATCTACCAACGCATCCCGACCCTACAAAAGGATGACGAGCAGCGGCAGGTGAACACGTTGCAGCGGCGGCACAATGGAAAACGGTGGCAACGGACGGCGACGTACCTGGATGTTGGCGTAGTCGACCTCACACATCTTCCGCGAGTCGTTCACCTTCCACGGTGAGCTGAACCACACTGGCAGGAACTCCTCGGTTTGGCAGTCGAAGCATGACTTGGAGAAATGGGCCACCAACGCATCCCGACCCTGCGAAAGGATGACGAGCAGCGGCAGGTGAACACCATGCAGCGGTGGCGCAATGGAAAACGGTGGCAGCGGACAACGACGTACCTGGATGTTGGCGTAGTCGACCTCGCACATCTTCCGCGAGTCGTTCACCTTCCAACGGAAGCCATGCTGGTGCTTCATCCACAGCTCGAACGCCACATCTGGCGATGTGACGTTGACAAAGCAGTAGCCCTTGTTGGTCTCAGACCTTGGCAAATGCAACAAAAGAGGTTATGTATCAATCAGTAAAAGACCGGAGCTTGATTAGTATAATCATATATTTCAAAGCATAGGCGTGGTACTTGAAGTCAAATGGAACATAAATAAAATCGTAAAACCGACTTGACGCAGCCCACTGCAATTTTGGCGTTCTCCTCGGCGCAGTGCTGATCAATGATGTTCATTAATTTTTGCCTCCTGTGGAAAACGATGTAAAACATCAGGTATTAACGCATCAACAAATATGAGGGGGAGAATACCAACGCACGGATTTAAAAGTATGTTGCGGATCATCAGCGTCGTCAGACCAGAAGCAGGGTCGAAGCGGCGCTGTGGCTGCCGCGAACTCGAGAACGGATGAGGAGAAGGCTCATCGCGAACGGATCGAGGGGACGAAAGCTACATGGCCGCTATGGGCGATGAGCCTTCCCCTCGATCCGTTATTGGTATGGGGGCGGGCTGGCGATGGGGGCGCAGTGGCGGCGGGCCGGCGGTGGAGCCGGGGGCACGACGGCGGGGGCGCGGCAGGCGACGTTGTGCGGCAGGGCCGTAGAAAATTTATTTCTCCCCGCCAACGCACAGAGCCGGGCCTGCCTTTAAGACCATCCGCAGTGGTTCACGGTAAAGCTTTAGGCTATTTCAATACTAAAGTTTTGGAAACCGCAGTTTTTAAAATGACATGGCAATACCAAAGTACGTATTTCAATAACACAGTTTTGTAATACCACGATTTTGCAATACATAGGACTGTTTGGTTAACAAACACCATTCTGCAAAAAATACCATAGTAATCTCAAATACCACGGTATTGCTAATTGCTCTAATACCATCCGCAATGGTTCACTGTAAAGCTTACTGGACTGGAAATATAGAGTAGATTACTGGAAGTATAGAGTTAGTGTCCAGAGTGAAATGCTGGAAGTATAGAGAATATACTTGAAGTATAGAGGGATAGAGTAAGTTTTAGAGGAAACCACTGCGGATGGTCTAAAACTCCAAAAATATCATGTTCCCAAACACCAAAATCGAATTATCTGCGGCCCTTCCACACAGCCGTCTCTGTGCGACCCTACCCAGATGGTTGCCACGTACGCTCACGCTCCAAATCTTAGAGCCAAGGGCGCACTACACGTTTCCCGCGACTGTACCACCATGCCCTGATGATTGCCACGTACGCGAGCGCACCGAATCTTGTAGCGCACATGGGCACACGAACGTCCGAACTTTGCTCAGCGATCCGAATAACTCAGCGCTCGACATGCACGATCCATCATCATGCGCACGAACAATATTATGAAATTATCAACTTTGATGATTCAATAATCCAATCAAGTATCATCCAACCTACCAACAAAAAATTGGATCGTCCAGTCCGTCCAACAAAACGTTAATTTGGATGATCCAAGACATAAAGAAATGGATGATCTATTTCAAATCAAACTTCAACGTCAAACCAAATGCAATTGATGACTGAGCACTTTGTCACCTGTCACTAGAGTGTACGCACAAATGACAAATACACGGCATCAACACAAGGTTTAGGGTGCATCGTGGACTAATCACATGACCCGACCAAACACTCATGTAATTACCATACATCTGCAAGAGCAACTACGTGGCTGCATCCTTCGCGTACCAACGGCAACGCCGACCAACTTATACTTTTTGTACTAGGTACAAAGAATTTTCCTTGTCCATGAGCCAATAAACAGGCTCTTTTGATGCGGCTTTTGTAGTTAAAAAATGAACTACGACAAAGAGACAAGTTCATGGAGACGGGGGGAGTACATATGATCATCGACGTCTCTCTCACATGCATGTTATAGTTGTCCGTGCATGTTACCCTACGCCCCAAACATAGGATCAACAAGCCAAACTATATATATATATATATATATATATATATATATATATATATATATATATATATATATAACATGTTAGTTGCCACGCCCCAAACATGATCAACGAGTCTCGAACTATATATGACGATGTTTCAACAAAAAACAGAGAAAACACGTAATAATGTTGTTATCAAACATGATCGTCGCGAGGTTTTCAAGTGCATATGTTACTTGTCCATGCATGCTTGCTACACCCCAAACATGATCAATGAGTCTCAAATATGATGATCTTTCAACACAATTAGAAAACACCTAACATCATCAAACATGCATGATCGAGGTCTTTTGCATGTCAAACTGAGAAAACATGATAGAGGGTTTGTGATATATATATATATATATATATATATATATATATATATATC
This sequence comes from Tuctoria greenei, assembly GCA_036927565.1. Classification (NCBI taxonomy): domain Eukaryota; kingdom Viridiplantae; phylum Streptophyta; class Magnoliopsida; order Poales; family Poaceae; genus Tuctoria; species Tuctoria greenei. The sequence continues at coordinate 54,722,778 of JAYESD010000001.1, forward strand.
TGTGTGTGTGTGACGATCTTTCAAAAAATAAGAGAAAACACGTAATGTCATGAAACATGATCGAGGTATTTTGCGTGACAAACTGAAAAAAGCTGGAACATTGCATATACCTTGGGCCGATGGGCCCTTTGCGTGTCAAAATTAAAAACTGAAACTGAAAAACTGAAACACCACCGGACGGACCTACAAAGGACGCCAGGTGGGCCACTGCATCGCCCGGACCCTTTGCATGTCAAATTAAAAAACTGCGTGTGGAGCGGAGATGGAAGCCAACCACGGTTTGGATTAATTCGAAAGCGCAGTTTTCGAAGCGTCCGATCATCTCCACTCGCACGGGACGAGGACCCGCTATAAAGGCACACCCGTCCTCTTGCGTCTCCGCCGCACCACTCCATCTCCATCGATCGTAGCCCCCAAGCTTCTCTTCCTTCACCGCTGCACCATCGCCGAGCACCTCTCGCTCTTTCTCCGCAACTCCGTCGCCTCACAAATGGGTAGCCCTGCACCGAAGCGCTCCAGGCCGTCAACGTCTTTCGGACCTCCTTCTTCTCGGTTTCCGTCGCAGCCAATGCCAGTGGAACTGGAGGCGGCTCCCGCACCTCCTCCGTCCCATTTTCTGCCCGCGGCGCCCACGCCTCCTCATCCCGTTTGGGTTCAGGAGACTATCCGCCTTGTCGAACACCACTTCGATGAACTCAATCGGCGCCTGAAGGAAGCCACCGAGCACCTGTCCGCCACTGCTGGGCTAGCAAAAAAGCTCAACATATTGGCGCGGGATGTATTTTCCGATACATCTCGCTCGTGTGAGCGTCTAGTTCGTGGGAAACTTCTCGTCTGCACTAGCATGGACACCGTCGGCCACTACTACTTTGGGTTAGGGTTTGTGGCCGGTCGTCTCAACGTCCTCTACAAGATGATCGGGGAGGTGGCTGGGGTGGAGGGCCGCCAGCATCTTTTGCAAACCGTCGCCCAGAAGCTTCGGACTCAATTGCTGGAGGAGGCGGCAGTGGCAGCAGCGGCGGAGGAGGAGGTGGAGGAGATCTCCTCCTTCTGAGAGTAGAGTATTATTCATAGTTTTTCTTTTTCTCGTCTTCTATGTTCTTTCATAGTTCTTCTTTGCAATATATGTGTTGCTTCTATTTTAATGATAAATGTCTTTTTTGTTCATAAACAATGTGTGCTATGCAGTATCGAAAAACAACTCCTTTCTGAAAAAGGGGCGAGATAACTGTTGTTCAATGTCTAGCCAAGAATTCGTTGTGTTGCAACAATCAACGACTCTTGGTTGAAACTCTATTGAGATCGTGGTTGAGGCTGTGTTTCTCCTCTTTTGTGTTCTTTCACTCAATTTTTTCATTTGTAGTCGGCGCATGGGAAAATGTATTTTTAGTATGTCGTAGTATATACTACATGTTATCGTTTCATTGTGATTAATGTTACAAAATGCTGATTGTTTACCATCGTCCTTTCGTGCACTTGGCTGTATTTGCATATCATTTGCATTAGCACATACGTATACATTTGGCGATTCATATTTTTTTTCGTATTTTTTTGGAATGTCCCACTAGCTAGCAGATGACTGCTTTTAGATTTTGATCTCCATGCATGGCAACAAAGATGAATTAAGAAGCGAGCAAGTTGTCCTCAGACGAAGTCTACCCCTCTAGCTACACGCACCAGCCATGTGCAGGAATCGATGCGACATGAGATGTAATTAATCACGATTGGATGCGTGCACAAGGGCACGGCTTGGGTCAAATTCTCCACTCCCGCGAAAATTTTATTGTTCTACTTGGTGCGCTACATTTGAGATTTTGACAATTCAATTTTCACTACCTACGCCTCCAATTTCAGTCCCGCCTATTATTGTAACCCTATTTCAGCCACGATGAGTATAAATGGAAACACTGGCCTCCGTTCCCGACACACCGCTGCCCCGCCCTTCCGGTGATCTCGCAGTACTCCAAATGTGTTGTCTCTCTGTCCTGTGTTCCATACTTGTATTCCTAAGAAATTCCCGAGTTTTCATTTCCCACAGTTTTTACAATTTTTCCCCCATGGATCTTGCAGTGACGCATCGAAGCTCTTGGTGGTGTTGACTCCTGGGTACAACGTCAGGCGACCTAGTTTGACGGGCTATACCGAACCTCTTCGTCGCCGACACCTCCCTTCGACATCGCATCACAGACTCCAGTTTTGTGCTAGGTAAACTACACGACCCATGCCGTCTTTTTATAGAGCTATATTGGCTTGGTTCTACACGATCTATGCAGTTTTGGCCTAGTTAAGTTATACATGATCCATAAAGATTAAATAAATTAACAAAGAAGAAATGTGGTCTTCTGTTTAACGAATTTAGTTATGTATGTATGTATGTATGTATGTATGTATGTGTATATATATATATATATATATATATATATATATATATATATATATATATATATATATATATATCTGATGAACCACTCCAAATGTTGTACTCTCATTCCTGTTTTACAAATTTGTATTCCTAAGATTTTTAGTACCCATGGTTTTCACTTTTTTCTTTCTTGTGGCTTTCTCATATCGAACATTTTTTCTATTCTTTCTTTTCTAATTCCTCCGTTAGTAACAAACACTGCAGTTTATAGAAAGCACACCGTCTGATCCAAAATCTACGTCTGTCATGTAATCTGACGTTATCACTATTATTTGGAATGACTACTTACAATGCTCTTTACATTAGGAACAAGACATCAAATCGTGATATCGTCTACAAGCATTCATGGTGGCCAACAGGCACCTGGTATAACTATAAATGTGTTTACTATCAAAATTAAACAAATTTAGACAACATTAAATCGTTTGCATGGTATGCAGAGAATATTGCAGCACATGATGTTCAGGAACCCCGAGGTTCTTCACTCTCTGGTACTACTACGATGCATGAACCAACAGTAGGTATAGATATACAAACCAGAAATTCTCATTCTGCCCCAGCGTAATTTTATTTTTGGAGCATAAAAAATATCCCACTCCAACTCTATCCTCGGTAGTAGCTTCCAACTACCCATATCACATCGCATTACTACCTGCCTCTCTACCGTGCCATTTGTTTTGGTAGAGCGTGTTAGTTTTTTACACTACTCCTATGGCATTGAATTTGGAGCATTTTGAGAGACTACGTTATGTCCTTTAGGCTGTGTTTGGGAGCACAGTATTTCAATACTACAGTTTTGGAAACCACAGTTTTTAAAATGACATAGCACTACCAAAGTATTTCAATACCATAGTTTTGTAATACGATGGTTTTGCAATACATAGAACTGCTTGAGGGCAAAATAGCAAGCATCAAGAGCAAGCAGGAAGAGAGAAACTTTGGTTTGGACCAATGTTTTTTATACCCCAAAAATACCGTAGTATAGACAAAACCGTGGTTTTCAATGCATAGTTTTTGAGTTGGTTGCCAAACACTATTCTGTAAAAAATACCATAGTAATCTCAAATACCACAGTATTGCTCTAAAACTCCAAAAATGCCGTGTTCCCAAACATAGCCAGATGTATTGATGATGGGTGTATCATGGTCATTTGCATTCTTTCATAGGCTCTACTAATTTTTTTAGCATGCCTTGCGTATCTACTTTCTCATTAGTACTTAGTCTTTATAGTTAACAGTTCATCAGCCTGTGTGATGGTGTGATTTTTTATGCCTCCACGCTGTGCTCTCTCGCCACCGGCCACTCTGGCCGGCACCGGTGCCCACGCCCACACCCTGCTGCTGGTCACTTCAGTGTCCTCCCCAACACATCTCCCTCGCCCATCGCCACATCCCATCCTTCGCGTGCCATGATTACCCCGCCGCCCGCGAACCCCTGGCCATTACTCGCCCTGCCACCAATCCTCCTCGAGAGTTTTGGCGAGACCGAACCCTCGCTTTGTTGAGTGTCGCAAGCTGGCACTATGTAGTACTGCACCTGCAGTAGCCGCCACTGACAAGGAGACCCGATGTCTCATGGGCCCACATGTCAGTGGCAGCTAATGCAGGTGCAGTACTACGGAGGATTTCGATCCCGCAAGCTACCTGCCTTATCTGTCTTGCATTTGCCACCTGCTACCACTGGCATTCATTACTTGCCCTACAACTAATAGTTCTCTTCGAGACGCGCTCCGACTGATGTCAGTCAGACCGAACCGGTGAACCCTATCTTTGTCTAGTCTAGCGTTGCCAGCTGCATGCCCCCTCATAGTCTTGCCTGCTTTGCTCATGGACTGAAAATCCTCTGCAGTACTATGAGTGTGTACCGCCACTGACATGTGTACCTGATGGCTCATTTTAGGGTATGAATAGCAACAAAGACGTCAATAATGTAACCACCCCCCCCATCAAAATAGTTGTCGTTAGGACAGTCCTAACTATTGTAGTAGTTCATTTTTAATTCATTTGCTGGTCTGATACGACAATTAATATAAACCAGGAGGGAGTACTACAAAACAAAATGGTGCTGGCACGACGCGGTCGTCCCACGATCGTATTTGCCGCACTCGTCATGAAGATGGTATGAACATCAGCCTTTTCTTCTTTTCACACTATTTGTACATGATACTAAACTTGATCAGGCGGTAATTTGCTTTAATCGTTTACCGTTTGAATCAATGTAACAGAAAGAAGGAAGCTAGGAAGAAGTGTGGCTAAAGGACTTAAGGTTGCCAGAATACGCTATGCATCCCAAGTTAGTAGAACGGAGCATGTGAAGCTACCAATTCAGTTCTCTGCTAGGTTGGGTGCTGCGGTTGGTATTAATCAGCGGCACTTTGTCGATGATGTGGTTATGTTTACAAAAAGACATGCATCCCTAACCGGTGCAACGAAGTGGGCAGAGGTTGGCCATAGTAACAAGAGAGATATAGTACGAGACATTCTGATTAGTGTTGTCACACCCCCACACAAGTATTTTTTTTCTTGCAATCTTCATCCTGTACGTTTACAGCAACTTTTTATACAATATACAGGATTCCTGGGACATGGAGGACACACCGGAGAGCGCAAGAAAAATTTTGAAAATTGCTGGTGAGCGCTACAAGGGGTGGCAAGTCGACTTTGCATGCCACCTATAAGAGTTATTGTACCGATGAAGAACGCATACGAAACAAGCCTGTTGACGTAACGACGCCCGAGTGGTTGCACCTAATAGAATATTTTGGGTCTGAGAGATTTAAGGTCAGCTAAATTTTTAATAGCTTCGCATCATACAAAAAATATTTCATTTACTTTCATTCGTGGAACTAATTCTTAAAATTATTGCAGTCAAAAAGCAGGACCAATTCTCAAAATCGAAGCAGACAAAAGGCGTGTTACTTGCTTGGATCCAAATCCTACGCCCAACTTAGTTATGAGAAGGTATGAAAAATAAATCACGCTTTTACTTTGCGCTGCAAACAATATGTATACCGACATGTTGAAGTTCACTTGTATTTTATGTAGCAAGACCCAGAGACCAGAGAAGAACCGGATGACATACAAATGTGGGAGGCAAGCCATTTGTTGAACGGTAACTGGACAAACAAGCTGGCAGAAGCTGTACATGTGAGTAACACTTCAATCAATCCCCAACTAAATAAATATTTGCACATTACCTGTGACTTTTCTTTTTGTATATAGATCCAGGCACGTGGCCAAGTGGATGACATGGAAGCTGAGCAGGGAGTCCCAATCCCAAATGAGGAGAGAAACAACATCTTCCAGCGTTGTTATAGATCCTCAATTGGTTGTGCAGGATCACAGGTTCGGGGGCGTGGTTATATGGCTAACCCAACTGGCCCCGAACGTGAACGTATGCGTATCCAGATGTCTGAACACCTCAACGACCAAGTTCGAAACTTAGAAGTTAGAAATGCAGGCCTCAATGAAATAGTGCAGGACCTGGAAGAAAGAAATGATAGCTTAAACACCCACATGGACTGCATAAACCATAAGAATGAAGAGTTAATCGTTCAAGTCCAGAACTTACAAGGTCAGATAGCAGCTGCCCGTGAATAGACAGCTAAGGAAATGCAGGACACGCGCGCCTCAGTGGCTTAAATGCACAAAATGATGATGGCGACCACTCCACAGAAGGTCCAACAAATAAGGAACCTCCAAAATCCACCTGCTCCAACAATTAGTCCCGGTTAGCTTAGGAAAACTCTTAGCATGCAAACACGTTGCTTAAGTATTCCTTGAGTTATGTGTGTTGTAATATAAATTGATGGATGTTTATTGTTAAACTCGTAATTCTGTTGCCACTAATTTTCAAATCTAGTGCATTCGGGTTCTACTGCCGCTAATTATAAAACGTGGCATTACGAATTTCTTGTCACGAATGATAAATTGTTGCAATAGGAAGCTATTGCCAATACGGATGATAAAACGTGGCAATAGAATGACAAAACATTGCAGTATAAACATTTGGCAATGACTCAAAAAACGTTGCATTAAAACACTATTGCCACAGATAAGAAATCGTTGCAATACCAAACTATTCACAACGGATGCGAAATCGTTGCGGTACCATATACTAATTCCAACGGATCTGAATTCATTGCAATACGGTACTATGCACCACGTTTGTGGACTCGTTGCAATACCCAACTATTCGCCACAGATACGAAATCGTTGCAATACCAGACTAGTTCCCACGGATCTGAAATCGTTGCAATACGGTACTATTCGCCACGTTTGTTGACTCGTTGCACTAACCTACAATTTGCCACGGACGTTAAACCGTCACGATATCATACTATTTTCCACGGCATTGACATCGTCGCATTACCATACTATTTACCACGAATGTGAAATCGTTGCAATACCGTGATATTTGTTGCAATATGGTAAATTGTCGCTACACCATAACTCCTTGCAATATGTTACTATTTGCCACGGCTGTGAAAATCGTTGCAATACTGTAGTATTTGCCACGAATGTCAAAATCGTTGCAATCACGTACTATTACTACGAACGCGAAATCATTGCAATACAATGCTATTCATTGCAATACGTTAAATCGTCGCAATACGATGAACCATCGCAATAACATACTATTTGCTACAAATGTGAAATTGTTACAATACCGTACTATTGGCACGCCTGCGAAATCGTTGCAATACAATGCTATTCGTTGCAATACGTTAAATCATCGCAATACACTAAATCATTGCAATAACATACTATTTGTCACGAATGTGAAATCGTTACAATACCGTACTATTGCCACGCCTGTGAAATCATTGCAACCACATACAATTACCACGAATGTGAAATTGTTGCAATACCATGCTATTTGTTGCAATACGTTAAATCGTCGCAACACGCTAAATCATTGTAACAACATACTATTTGCCACAAATATGAAATCGTTGCAATACCGTACTATTTGTCACGATCATGAACCCGTTGCAATACCGTACAATTCGTTGCGATACATTATATCATCACAATACATGAAAATGTTGCAATAGCATCCTATTTTCCACCGATATAAAATCATTGCAATACCTTACTATTCGCCACGGATGCCATGGCGTCGAAAATAACCTATCACCGCGGGAATTATTACGAAGATTCGTAAAAACAATCCCCACGTTCCTTTTCGTTGCAACAGCGACCTATTGCGACAAAAAATAACCTATTGTGACGAATTCTTTCGTTGCGATCAACCGGAATCCTTGCAGTGAGTATTGCAATGATTTTCACAGCCGTGGCAAATAGTACCGTATTGCAACTATTTATGGTATTGCAATGATTTACCATATTGCAATGAATATCACGGTATTGCAACGGTTTCACATTCGTGGCAAATAGTATGGTACTGGAACGATGTCATAGTCGTGTTAAATAGTATGGTTCTGGGACGGTTTAACGTTTGTGGCAAATAGTATGTTATTGCAACGAGTTCACAAACGTGGCGAATAGTTCTGTATTGCAACGATTTCAGATCACTGAGAACTAGTATGGTACTGCAACGATTTCGCATCCATGGCGAATAGTTTGGTATTGGAACGATTTCTTATCTGTGGCAATAGGTTAGTAATGCAATGTTTCCTACTCTGTGGCAATAGGTTTCTAATGCAACGTTCCCTGATATGTGACAATAGGTTCGTAATGCAGCATTTTCTGATCTGTGGTAGTACAGTTGTAATGCAACGTTTAATGATTTGTGGTGATAGAAGTGTCATGCAACATTTTCTCATCTGTGGAAATAGTGTTTTAATGCAACGTTTTTTACATGGTGGCAGTAGCAGTTTAGTGCAACATTTTTTTAGTCGTTGCCAAATGTTTATACTGCAGCATTTGTAATTCCTGGCAATAGCTTCCTATTGCAACAATTTATCATTCGTGACAAGAAATTTGTAATGCCACGTTTTATAATCAGCGGTAGTAGAACCCGAATGCACCAGGTTTGAAAATTAGTGGCAACAGAATCAAGAGTTTAACAATACACATCCATCAATTGATATTCAACACGCATAACAACACTCAAGGATTACTAAAGCGATGTGTTTCCATGCTAAGAGTTTTCCTAAGCTGACCGGGACTAATTGTTGGAGCGGGTGGCTTTTGGCGGTTCCTTTGGTGGAGCTTTTGTGGGGTGGTCTCCATCACCACATTGTGCATTTCAGCCATTGAGGTGCACATGTCCTGCATTTCCTTAGCTGTCTGTTCACGATCAGCTGCTATCTGACCTTGTAAGTTCTGGACTTGAACGTTTAACTCTTTATTCTTCTGGTTTATGCAGTCCATCTAGGTGGTTAAGCTATCATTTCTTCCTTCCAACTCCTGCACTTGGTGATTGAGGCCTGCATTTCTATCTTCTATGTTTCAAACCATGTCGTTGAGGTGTTCAGACATCTCGATACGCATACGTTCACGTTCATGATCAGTTGGGTTAGCCATATAACCACACCCCCGAACATGTGATCCTGCACAACCGATTGAGGATCTATAACAACACTGGAAGATGTGGTTTCCCTCCTCGTTTGGAATTGGGCCTCCCTGCTCAGACTCCATGTCGTCCACTTGGGCACGTTCCTGGATCTATATATGAAAAGAAAAGTCATAGGTAATTTGCAAATATTTATTTAATTGGGGATTGTTTGAAGTGTTACTCACATGTACAGCTTCTGCCAGCTTGTTTTCCCAGTTACCATTCTCCAACAAATGGCTTGCCTCCCACAGTTGTATGTCATCGGGTTCTTCTCCGGTCTCTGGGTCTCGCTACATAAAATACAAGTAAAATTTATCATGTCGGAATACATATTATTTGCAGCAGAAAGTAAAAACGTGATTTATTTTTCATACCTTCCCGTAACTAAGTTGGGCGTAGGATTTGAAGCAAAGCAAGTGACTCACCTTTTGTCTTCTTCGTTTTTGAGACTTGGTCCTACTTATTGACTGCAATAATTTTAAGAATTAATTCTACGAATGAAAGTAAATCAATTTTTTTGTATGATGCGAAGATATTAAAAATTTAGTTGACCTTGAATCGCTCAGACCCAAAATATTCTACTAGGTGCAACCACTCGGGCGTCGTTACGTCAGCAGGCTTATTTCGTATACGTTCGTCATTGGTAGAATAACTCTTATTGGTGGCATGCAAAGTCGAGTGTCACCCCTTGTAGAACTACCAGCAATTTTTCAAAAAATTTGTTGCGCTCTCCGGTGTGTCCTCCATATCGCAGGAATCTTGTACATTGTATAAAAAGTTTCTGTAAATGTACAGGATGGAGATTGCAAGAAAAAAATACCCATGTGGGGGTGTGACAACACTAACCAGAATGTCTCGTACTATATCTCTCTTGTTACTATGGCCAACCTCTGCACACTATCTTGCACCGCAGAGGGATGCATGTCTTTTCATAAACATAACCACATCATCGACAAAGTGACGCTGACTAATACCAACCGAAGCACCCAACCTAGCGGAGAACTGAATTGGTAGCTTCACATGCTCTGTTCTACTAACTTGGGATGCATAGCGTATTCTGGCAACCTTAAGTCCTTTAGCCACACTTTTTCCTAGCATCCTTCTTTCTGTTACATTGATTCAAACAGTGAACGATTAAAGCAAATTACCGCCTGAACAAGTTTAGTATCATGTACAAATAGTGTGAAAAGAAGAAAAGTCTGATGTTCATCCATCTTCAGGACGAGTGTGTCAAATACGAGCGTGGGATGACCGCGTCGTCCCAACACCATTTTATTCAATATTAGTCCCTCTTGGTTTATATTAATTGTCATATCACACCAACAAATGAATTAAATATGAACTACTTAAGACTGTCTGAACGACAACTATTTTGATCGGGGGGGGGGGGGGGGGGGGGTACATGTTGACATCTTTGTTGCTGTTCATACCCTAAAATGAGCCATCAGGTACACATGTCAGTGGTGGTACACACTTGTAGTACTGTAGAGGATTTTTAGTCCAGTAGCTAACCAGGCAAGACTCTGAAGGGGCATGCAGCTGGCAACACTAGACTAGACAAAGATAGGGTTCGCCGGTTCGGTCTGACTCACATTAGCCAGAGCACGTCTCAAAGATAATTATTAGTTGCAGGTCAAGTAATGAGTGCCAGCGGTAGCAGGTGGCGAATGCAAGACAGATAAGGCAGGCAGCTTGCGGGATTGAAATCCTCCGTAGTACTGCACCTGCATTAGCTGCAACTGACATGTGGGCCCATGAGACATTGGGTCCCCTTGTCAGTGGCGGCTACTGCAGGTGCAGTACTGCATAGTGCCAGCTTGCGACGCTCAACAAAGCGAGGGTTCGGTCTCACTGAAACTCTCGAGGAGGATTGGTGGCAGGGTGAGTAATGGCCAGGGATTTGCGAGCAGCGGGGTAATCATGGCACAAGAAGGATGGGATGTGGCGATGGGCGAGGGAGACGCGTCGGGGAGGACACTGAAGTGACCAGCAACAGGGCGTGGGTGCCGGTGCCGGCCGGAATGGCCGGCGGCGAGAGAGCACAGCGTGGAGGCATAAAAAAATCACGCCATCACACAGGCTGATGAACTGTTAACTATAAAGACTACTCCAGTACTAAGAAAGTATAATCGCTAGGCATGCTAAAACAATTAGTAGAGCCTAGGAAAGAATGCAAATGACCATGATACACCCATCATCAATACATGTAATGGACAAAACGTAGTCTCTCGAAATGCTCCAAATTCGATGCCAAAGGAGTAAAAATCTAACACGCTGTGCCAAAACAAATGGCACGGTAGAGAGGCACGTAGTAATGTGATGTCATATGGGTAGTTGGAAGCTACCGATAGAGTTGGAGTGGGACATTTTTTAAGCTCCAAAAGTAAAGTTATGCTGGGGCGGAAGGAGAATTTTTTGTTTGTATATATATACCTGTTGTTGATTCATGCATCATAGTACCAGGGAGTGAAGAACCTCGGGGTTCCTGAACATCATGTGATGCAATATTCTTAGTGTACCATGCAAAGGATTTAATGTTTTCTAATTTTTTTAATTTTGATAGTAAACACATTATAGTTATACCATGTGCTTGTTGGCCACCATGAATGCTTGTACACGACATCACGGTTTGATGTCTTGTTCCTAATGTAAAGAGCATTGTAAGTAGTCATTCCAAATAATAGTGATAACGTCGGATTACATGACCGACGTAGATTTTGGATCGGACGATGTGGTTTCTATAAGCTGCAGTGTTTGTTACGAACGGAGGAATTAGAAATGAAGGAATAGAAAAAAAACATACGATCCGAGAAAGCCACAAGAAAGAAAAAAGTGTTAAAACTGTGGGAATTGAAAATCTTAGGAATACAAATTTGTAAAACAGGAATTAGAGTACAACATTTAGAGTGGTTGATTAGATAACTCGTGTGTCATTTACTTCTAAATCCAGATATTACATACTACCTCTGGTGTTTAGTATTTGTCTTTCCCGGCCAGGAATTGAACTATAAATATACTACTGTAATAAGCTGTCGGAGCGACATTTTTGGGACAGATGTACTATACGCTATATATATATATATATATATATATATATATATATATATATATATATATATATATATATATATCAAAATTTGTGAAATAGAAGACCACATTTCTTCTTTGTTAATTTATTTAATCTTCGTATACAAGGATGGATCTTGTAGAACTTAACTAGCCCAAAACTACATGGATTGTGTAGAACCAAGCCAATATAGCTCTATAAAAAAGACGGCATGGATTGTGTAGTTTACCTAGCACAAAACTAGAGTCCGGGATGCGATGTCGCAGGGTGGTGTCGGCGACGAAGACGTTCGGTAGAGCCCGTCAAACTTGGTCACCCGGCATTGTACCCAGGAGTCAACACCACCAAGAGCTTCGATTCGTCACCGCGAGATCCATGGGGGGAAAAATTGTAAAAACCGTGGGAAATGAAAACACGGGAATTTTATAGGAATACAAGTATGGAACACAGGATAGAGAGACAACACATTTGGAGTACAGCGAGATCACCGGAAGGGCGGTGCAGCGGTGTGTCAGGAACGGAGGCAAGTGTTTCCATTTATACTCATCGTGGCTGAAATAGAGTTACAATAATATGCGGGACTGAAATTGGAGGTGCAGGTAGTGAAAATTGAATTGTCAAAATCTCAAATGTGGCGCGCCATGAAGAACGAAAAAAATTTCGCGGGAGAGGAGAATTTGACGCAAGTTGTGCCCCTGTGCACGCATGCAATCGTGATTAATTACATGTCATATCGCGTCGATTCCTGCACATGGTGCGTGTAGCTATAGGAGTAGACTTCTTAGGACAACTTGCTCGCTTCTTAATTCATCTTTGTTGCCATGCATGGAGATCAAAATCTGAAAGCAGTCATCTGCTAGCTAGCGGGACAAACCAAAAATAATACGAACAAAAATATGAATCGGCAAATGAATATGTGCTCATGCAAACGATGTGCAAATACAGAACACCCAAGTCCACAAAAGGACGATGGCAAACAATCAGCATTCTTTAACATTAATCACAATGAAATGATAACATGTACTAGTATATACTACTACTAAAAATATATTTTCACATGCGCCGACTACAAATAAAAAAAATGAGTGAAAGCACACAAAAGAGGAGAAATGCAACCTCAACCACGATCTCAATGGAGTTTCAACCAAGAGTCATCGATTGCTGCAACACAACAAATTCTTGGCTAGACATTGAACAACAGCTATCTCGCCCCTTTTTTCAGAAAGGAGTTGTTTTTTGATACTGCATAGGACGCATTGTCCATGAACAGAAGAAACATTTTTCATTAGCATAAAAACAACACATACATTACAAACAAGAACTACAAAAGTACATAGAAAACAAGAAAAAGAAAAACTACAAATACTACTCTACTCGGAGTTGGAGGAGATCTCCTCCACCTCCTTCTCCACTGCCGCCGCCTCCTCCTCCGCCGCTGCTGCCGCCGCCGCCTCCTCCGTCGCTGCCGTCGCCGCCTCCTCCGCTGCTGCTGCTGCTGCCGCCTCCTCCGGCAATTGAGTCTGAAGCTTCCAGGCGATGGTCTGCAGAAGATGCTGGTGGCCCTCCACCCCAGCCACCTCCTTGATCATCTCATAGAGGACGTTGAGACGACCAACCACAAACCCTAACCCGAAGCAGTAGTGGTCGGCGGTGTCCATGTTGGTGCGGACGGGAAGTTTTCCAAGACCCAGACGGTCACACGAGCAAGATGTATCAGAAAATACACCCCGCACCAATTTGTCGAGCTTTTTTGCGTGACCGGCGGTGGCGGAAAGGTGCTCGGTGGCCTCCTTCAGGCATCGATCTAGTTCATCGAAGTGGTGTTCGACGAGGCGGACAGTCTCCTGAACCCAAACAGGATGAGGAGGCGCGGGCGCCGCGGGCGAAGAAGGGGACGGAGGAGGTGCGGGCGCCGCCTCCAGTTCCACTGGCATTGGCTACAATAGAAACGGAGAAGAAGGAGGTTTGGAGGATGTCGACGGCCTGGAGCGCTTCGGTGCGGGGCTACCTATCTGTGTGGCGACGAAGGTGAGGAGAAAGAGTGAGAGATGGTCGGTGATGGTGCGGTGGTGAAGCAAGAGAAGTTTGGAGGCTATGATCGATGGAGTGGTGCGGAGGAGACACAAGAGGACGGGTGTGCCTTTATAGCGGGTCGTCGTCTGGACTCCTATGCAAGCGTGCAATCCGCGAATCTGAGTCATTGGATGGACATCCAAGGGTGGCTGACATTATACACATAAATCTTGTGTAAAGGGAAGGATTTATGTGTAAAATGTCAGCCACCCTTGGATGTCCGTCCAGTGGCTGAGATTCGCGGATTGCACGATTGCACAAGAGTTCAGATTGCATAGCAGCCTAAGCACGCGTGTGGAGATGATCGAACGCTTCCGAAACTGCGCTTTCGAATTAATCCAAACTGCACTTGGCCTTTAAGTTATCGCAAAGGCTCGACGCGTCCCATCTCCGCTTCACGGGCAGTTTTTTAATTTGACACGCAAAGGGTCCAAGGTATGCAGTGGCCCACCTGTCATACATTGTAGGTCTGTCCGGTGGTGTTTCAGTTTTTCAGTTCCAGTTTTTAAGTTTGACACGCAAGGGGCCCACCGGCCCAAGGTATATGCAATGTTCCAGTTTTTTTTTCAGTTTGTCACGCAAAAGACATCGATCATGTTTCATGACATTACGTGTTTTCTCTTTTTGTTGAAAGATCGTCATATATATATATATATATATATATATATATATATATATATATATATATAGAGAGAGAGAGAGAGAGAGAGAGAGAGAGTTGAAAGATCGTCAGAGAACACAAAGAAAAAAGTACAACACGATGAACACACCACACATTCATTCATTAACATATATATATATATATATATATATATATATATATATATATATATATATTTGAGGGAAACCCTCGTTCATGTTTTTCTCAGTTTGACATGCAAAAGACCTCGATCATGCATGTTTGATGATGTTAGGTGTTTTCTAATTTTGTTGAAAGATCGTCATATTTGAGGCTCGTTGATCATGTTTGGGGTGTAGAAAGCATGCATGGACAAGTAACATGCACTTGAAAACCTAGCGATCATGTTTGATGACAACATTATTACGTGTTTTCTCTGCTTTTTGTTGAAACATCATCATATATAGTTTTAGACTCGTTGATCATGATTGGGGCGTGACAACTAAAATGTTATATATATATATATATATATATATATATATATATATATATATATATATATAGTTTGAGGCTCGTTGATCATATGTTCGGGGCGTAGGGTAGCATGCATTGACAACTATAACATGCATGTGAGAGAGATGTCGATGATCATATATGATGCTTGCTACTTTGCTCCAAAACAATCCTATGTATTGCAAAATCGTGGCATTACAAAACTGTGTTATTGAAATACTTTGGTATTTCCATGTCATTTTAAAAATTGTGGTTTCCAAAACTTTATAGTATTGAAATACTGTGCTCCCAAACACAACCAAAGCTTTACTGTGAACCACTGCGGATGGTCTTAAAGGTTGGCCCGGCTCTAGACCTAGGCGGGAGGGGCTACTGCCTAGGGTAGGCCAGTGGGTGGGGGGGGGGCACGAGGACAGTTGATAAATAGAAAAGAAATAAAATTAATTAGTATTTGCATCATCCGGATGTGATGTACAGTTACACGGTCTAGCTTTTTATTTTCGTAAATATAATTCTACTACGTGTTAATTTTCCATATGCGACGTTTTTCGATAAAAGGAGGAGTTTTTCGTTGGTGCATGTACTGTAGGACACATTGTTCATAAACATAAAATAAAAGACATTTTTCATTAACATAAAAACAACACATATATTACAAACAAGAAAAAACACACTGAAAACAAAAGAAAAAACTACTACTAATCCTACTCTACTCGGAGGAGGACTTGTCCACCTCCTCCGCCACCGCCTCCGCATCCGCCGGCAGAGCATCCTTCAACACCAGATCGAACTTCTTCCGGCTGATGGCGTTCACGAGTTGCTCGCGAAACTCCACCCCAGCCTCCTAACTTATTGTCTTGTAGAGGCAGTCGAGACGAGTGGCCACAAAGCTAATCCGAAGATGTAGTAGCCGGTGGAGTCCATGTTGGTGTGGTGGAGAAGGGTCTCAAGTCCTAGTCGGCGACAGGAGTGAGATGTATTGTCAAATAGATCCTGCACCATTTTGTCGAGCGCTTTTGCTTGCACGTTAGCGGCGAACAGGTTGCCGGTGACCTCCTTAAGCTTGCCGTCAAGTTTGTTGATGCTTTCCTCAATGAGGCGGACAGTCTAATCATAGTCTGACGGAAGAGGTGCGGGTGCCGCGAGTGGAGACGGGAGTGGAGGAGGTGCGGTCACAGCTTCCATTTCCACCGACCTTGGCGATGACGGAAACGGAGAAGGAGGTTCGGAGGAAGTCGATGACCAGGAGCGCTTTAGTGTGGGGCTACCCATTTGTGGGGCGACGGAGGTGCAAACAAAGAGAGAGAGGTAGTTGACAATGGTGCAGCGGAGAAGCAAGAGGAGAAGTTTGGAGGTTGAAATCGATCGAGAGGTGCGGCGGAGAAGAAGAGGATGGTGTGCCTTTATAGCAGATCGTCGTCTAAGCATGTGAGTTGAGATGATCGGACGCTTCAAAAATTGTGATTTTGAATCGACGGTCAGAGTTACTCCAAACCGCGGTGCGCCTCCTCTCGGTTATCGCAATGGCTCGACACGTCCTATTGGCCAGTTTTTTAATTTGACACACAAAAGGCCCAGGATATGCAATGGGCCACCTGGCATACTTTGTAGGTCCGTCCCGCGGTGTTCGTAATATTTTGTGCGAATGATTTCAACGAGGTGTGGAGATTGACATGAAGGCGCATGGCAATCGCCCGAGAGTCCATATTTTTTTTTAAGGATCCGACTGTTGCCGACCGAGAGTCCATATCGCACCGATGATAATTGTCGTGATCATGGATGATGGTGAACATGAATGTAATGCATGTGAAAGAGACTCGCGATCAAGAATGTTTTGTTACGTGTTGAGGATTTTTGTGCCCCCTTGTCGAGGAACATGTTAATTTGATGACGTTGAGGATCGGATGTGGCGTACGTGTTTTCACAAGTGTGTTCATTTGTTCCTAAAATCAGAACATGTGGCGGCTAGAGCCTACCCCCGTCGTTTCTTCAAAAGACGAGTACAACGATACATAATGGCAGCATGTGATCGACTAATTTGATGAACCACGTACGTACGTAGTGAGAGTTGTGTGCTTATTAGACGAAGGTATAGTCCACATTCTATCCTCGTACAGTCGAGGAAACATCCTTGTGTCAAATTTGTTATCTCTCTGATGACGGATTACTATTCTTCATTAGTGTGGTAGATAAATTGCCATATAGGTTGAGAGCATACACATGCATTGGTAGAGAATATGATAAATATAGAAATATATCTACATTGTAGGAAATATTCTATTCTTGGAATACATGTTAGGGGCGTAGCATGCATATGTACGTCTATGTTTGATGATGTTACGTGTTTTCTCTTTTTGTTGAGAGATCGTCATGTTTGAGGCTCGTTGATCATGTTTGGGGCGTACCATGCATGGATAACTAACATGGATGTGAAAGTCCTCGATGCATGTGAAATAACATGCATGATTTTAAATGCAAGATATAGTATTTCCTCAAGAAAAAATAATTTTATGAGAGATTGGGCGCACAAGCACAAAAGCTAGAACTTGAGCGATGCACCTACGAATTCCATGCTGGGATGATCGACGGCAGCCGATCCGCAAACTCGATGGTTAGATCAGTGGTCGCTGGAGAGTAGCATGCGGCCGACCTCAAAGAAGACGCATCGATGCACGCATAGCTGATCTACTCACCGGTGAGTTTGTATGCGTCCCAGTTGCTCGTCCTCACCTGGTAAGGCTTCTCCATGTCAGCGCCCATCACAGTGCTCGGGATGTCCTTCAGCCCCGCGCGGCGGAGGCTCGAGCGATCCATCTCCTCCACCGCCAGCTCGGCCAGGTCCACCATTTTGTCCACCTTCAGCCGCTAGTCTTGCCAAAGTCTGTCGGTGTCACAATCCATGCCCGCACCGACAAAGCTGTTGTCGGAATCACTGAGGAAATCTTCTAGCTCGTCTGGGAAAAAGTTAGCATGGATGACCTGGAAGATGAGGCAGCGACGGCTGATGCAGAGCTGCAGAATGGCGACAGGGTTCTAGTCGTTGGAGTAGCTGGTGTGCCACTGGACGTCGAGCCCGACGACGAGCTTGTGAAGGCACTGATAGTGGACAGAGAGGACCTTGTCGAGCCAGTCCTGCACGGCCTCGCCGGAGGACGTCACAGTTGTGGTGATCACATCTTCCTCAAATGTTACGTTGTACACCTGAGTCCCCACCATTGGGTTCTCCTTGTCGTCCCTACGGGTGCCGTCTGCGGTGGCGCGGCGCAACTTCTCTCTTGTGCAAAACCTTCGTCTACACCTTTAGTTTGTATTTTAATTGGAAACGGGCCTGGATATATAACTGATGGAGTTATGATATGAGCGGAAGAGTTTCCGAATTTGACGGGCCCGAGTTCGGAGTAAAGAGAGTAATGAAGATTTTTGAATTTGATATACTCTTTCTCATTTTTAATTCTTATAGTTATGACCACAAGTTGCATTGTCTCAACCTAACACCACGTACAACAACAACAACATTTCCCTGGGGCCCACCCACTAGGTATGCCGGGTGGGCCACGGGATACCCTGGGTCTAGCCACCAGAGGGTAGCTAGTGTGAATGCATGCTCGAGAGATCAGTGGAATCGGGAACTAGCCAATGAAGATGGATGTCAGCAGTCTCACGATTCATGTATCAAAACATGCGCCATCCTTTTTCTTCTTCCATTTCTTCTTATAAGTTTGTATTATTTTCCACCAATCTTCTAGCCCTCCTTTATTTGAAGTTGTACGGTAGGATCATGATACGTGGCCGGCATGAGGCGAGAGCCTGTGTGCAACACCAGGCGGAATGTCGTGGAGAAACGTTGCTCCCCTTGTTGAATTTGATGACGTTGAGGATCGGATGTGGCGTAGGAGTACGTGTTTTGACAAGTGTGTTCATTTGTTCCTAAAATCTGAACATGTAGCGGCTAGCGCCTACGGCTGTCGTTTCTTCGAAAGGACGAGTACAGCATGGTTGGAAATTATATTGTAGCAAGGCATGCGATTAATTTGATGAACTGCGTATGTAGTGAGCTGTTCCTAGATGGTATTCTATCCTCGAACCCTCGAGGGAACATTCTTCATGTCAAACATGCACGAGAAGAGTGAGGACGGCGCTCGGTGGACGGTGCTTTGTTAATTTGGGCTAAAGTTTTTTTAGATAATGGAAATAATTAACCCGACCTTTTCCTCAGTAGAGAGTATGACCACATTGATACACCATGTTTGTGAAGATCAATATACAAAGACTCAACCCGACACACTAGTGAAAGTAAAACACCCTATACATTTTATTAATATGAAATCTATAACTAAGACTCAATCAAAATCGGGCAAAAACTTTGATGACCCTTACTTCGGGTAGTATGTTTTTGCAAGCCATCCGAATCAAGTCTTTTTTGTCTTCACACTTTTGCAATGATGCCCACGAGCATTTAATTTGGGCTAAAGTTGATACTAGAGAAACTATTATAGCGTCTTTTGTGATTTCCTAAGTACTTTGTTGTTTGATTGCTCATTATGTTGGATCTGGGTTTGAACATAGAGAGTGGGCACAGGGTGAGGAGGAAGGTTCTCCCTGCTGGTGCTATCAGATAAACTAGGTGGTACAGTAGTCACTTTCTGGATCTACAGCCCAGTAGAGTTGCAAGTGGAAATATATTCCATTCTAAAAAATAAAAGAGATAATAGTCCACTAGTTTTTTTGTTAGAACAGCAACATTAGAACTATTTTTGCGCACCAATGAACAGCAAAATAAAGTTCATTACCTTAAGACGATACAATACAAACAATAAAAAAGAAAAACACAAACTACAAACAAGAAAAGAAAAACAACACAACTAAGAACAAGAAAAAAAACTACTCCTCCACATACACCTACTTCTCCTTCTCCTCCTCCTCCTCCTCTTCATCCTCCTCCTCCTCCTTCTTGGGCTCCTGGCAGGGCGGTGGTGCCTCCCACGGCGGAGATGAGAAGCCCAGTTTCCTAGATATCGCCGCCACCAGGTTGTCACAGTCGGCGATGCCGAGCTCGTCCGTCAGCGTGTCCCAGAGGGCATCGAGGCGACCGGCCAAGTGAGTCATGCCAAAGACGTAGTGGCCCGTGGTCCCCATTGCAGTATACTCTGGAAGGGGACCAAGCACTAGGCGACGCATGGAGCGTGATGTATTGTCAAATACATTGCTCGCCATCTTCCGGAGAGCCCACTCCTTGTCCGGGTGGAGTCCGGTCCAGGATGCTTCCCCTTAGCGTCCTTCGGTGGGCTTGCGGTGGCGTTTTCTTGTCAGCCATGGTGTTCTTGGCGCGGTTTTGGGAAGAGAGGAGGAGAGTGGCTGTGCGGAGAAGACGATGGCGTGCCCGGGTGATCTTATAGCGTAGTAGCAGCTGCAGTACTGCTGGTGCAGTAGAGGTGGTTGACATGTGGGCCCTACAAGGTGTGGGACACACATGTCAGCCACCTCTACTGCACCTGCAGTACTGCAACGGATGAGCACCCGTAGCAGCCTGGCTGTTCGTCTCTCGACGCGCGCAGTAGTGGTGATGGGTCGCGCAGCGGTTCCAATTGAATTCAAAGATGTGCATGCACTGCGCGCGTTTAAGGTGCCTCGGTAACTGGCACGCACGTAAGATCGGTACGCCCGGTCGCATCAACCGCCTGTACAAATGGCTACGGCTTCAAGGACCAAACCTTATGCGGCAAACAACAACATATATACTTCCTCCGCCCCAACTCAACTCTATTTCTGTTTTGGTCAAACTTTCCTGACCAATGATTTATATGGAATTTATTAACTTCAATAACATGTATAGTACTAGATTGTATATTATGAAATATTTTCATATTGAATCTAAAAGTAAAATTCTTGTATTGTTAAAACAGATCAAAATTACGTAAGTCCTTGGTCAAAGATAGATTTCACGAAACCTAAGGGTCTTTTGGATAAGGAATTGAAAAGCACGGGATAGAAAAACATATGAATTGAAATTGTATGTTTTTGCAATCCTATATGAACTGAAAATATAGGAATTGAGATGAGAAGCCCTTTGCAGCATCATAGGAAAAACAAAGGAACCAGCAACATGTGCCAGGAAAGAAAAAAAGAGGTCCAAGCTCATGTTATGTTTCCTACAAAATTTAGCAGAGGAATCCATTCCTATAGGAATAACCCTTTGTTTTTCCTTTGAGCCAAATCGTCATGTAGGAATAAATCCATTACAAATCCTATCCTTCAAAATTCCTTTGCCATTCCACCAATCCAAAGGGAGCCTAAAATAGAGTTGACATGGGACGCATGACAGAGGTTATGGTGCATCGGCACACCCAGACCGTACGTGTACACGGCCAGCCATGTAGCTTCATTTTATATTTTATTCCCTAGGCTTAAAAGTTTCCTTATCCTCCCTGTTTGCTCTGTTTGCTCTTCCCTAGGCATAAAAGTTTTATATTTTACAATATTTTTACATATGTAATATGCACATAGGATATATCACTTGATAGTTTTGCAAAAAACATGGAGGAGAAATATGTATATCCCATGCAACTACATAAATCCATCCAAATTAATTAGCTAGTTACTTTTTAAGATGATAAAAAATTATTATCTTTTTCTAAGTGAGGTGGCCGGGGTGCATGATGTGGCATAATAGCTTATGTGGCATGCCACGGTTGTGTGAAGTCGAGGGACAAAATAATTGACCCATTCGAAAGTTCAAGGACCAAAAACTATAGTTTGGGAACATATAGTATTTCAATGCTAATGTTTTGGATACCACAATTTTTAAAATGACATAGCAATACCAAAGTATTTCAATACCATAGTTTTGTAATACCACGGTACGGTTTTGCAATACATAGGACTGTTTGGAAGTAAAGTAGCAAGCATCAATAGCAAGCAAGAAGAGAAAATTGTGGTTCAGACCAAAGTTTTTTATACCACAAAAATACCGTAGTATAGACAAAACCGTGGTTTTGAATACATAGTTTTTTAGTTGATTGCGAAACACCAATCTGTAAAATACCATAGTAATCTCAAATACCACGGTATTGATCTAAAATTCAAAAAATACCGTGTTCCCAAACATAAGCTGAGTTTTGATTGAAAGTTTGAGGATGATGTTGAGCTTGCAAGCTTCATGAGCAACGTCATTGTTTTGAGCAGCGATTAGTTTATGGCATCATCAAATCTGGAGTATTTTTTCTAGATCATTTGGGGCCGAAAATTTAGTTAACACACTATATATGAGGAGAAAGATTAGGATATGCTACCTTTTGCTTGTGTTGAATAACCCTGCGCTGTGGACAACATATCTGACACTTCATTCTGGTCACCAGGATCATTTTGCCCCAAGTCATCTAGGGCAGCAGGCAGAGGACCATGATCATCAGGATAAGGACCAGACAAGAAATCATTGGTCAAAGGTATGTTTGTCCAAAGATAAAAATAGAGTTGAGTTGGGACGGAGGGAGGAGTACTTTTTACAGACCACTTTGCAGGCCCCGCTGCGGGCGAACTCCTGCCTCCTGACAACTCTAGCGGCTAAAGTAGCGTACAGCTGCACTTTAGAAGCCACAACTCCAACGCTCATCTTTTATTTAGCCCAGTTTGCATCAAAGGAAACTCACGGGACAATTTAAAGGAATGGAATCCTCCGGAAGGGAAATACATTCATTCGAGTTTCATAAGTAGCATTCCAAACGGTGCACTTTAAAAGCCATAACCATCACTGTGCGCGTCTGCTGCATCTCATCGTCCTCTCCGTGCGTACTAATAAAGACACACCATCCTCTTCTCCGCAACACACACAGGCAATCCTCTTCTCCGCGTGTACTCTTCCAGTCTTCCTCTTCATCTCTATCGCACGATATTGCGGTCCTGATCGCGGGGTGGGTCGCCGCAACCTCCCCGCAGCCCATGGATGACCTCTCCAGTCCGTGCGCCACCTGCAAGGCCATGTACATGGCGTCTCGGGATCGAGCCGTGGGCAGGCGCGTGGCGCTAGAGCGGGAGAGCATCTGGAAGCATAACCGAAGCTACGACGCCCTCGTGGAGTGCCTTACAATCATCATCAACCCTCATGTGTGCTACATCACCGGGTTCGACCTTGTCTTCCTTGACGGTCGCGTGCAGCCGGGCACCTAGTTCCTTGCCCAGGCGACCGCGAACAACCACATGGTGGCGGCCTATATCCTCGCCATGCTCTGCTACGACGCCGACCGCGGATCCCGTGACGCCTTCAAGTATATCCGGCAGGTCCAAGGTGAGGCCCACGTCGGCTACAATGCGGCCGGGTCCGTCGCGATGAAGTGGACCAACAAGGAGTGATGTCGGTGTCGGCATGAATCCATGAAGAGTGTTGATGGTGTCGTCTGGAGGTTCCTGGGCAGGCCTCGTCTGGAAGCGCCGCCGGTGGTGGTGCCCAACATTGCCGATGATGCTTGGGGCTGCTCAATAGGGGGGAACCAGGGAACTGCATGCTGCGGCAGGCAAGGTACTTGGGAGGAGTGGAGAGTCTTCTGTACTAAGAACTATAGGATTAAGCACGAGCATGACTGGTTCTGCCGTCTCGCATTGTAATATATGGGTTATATTCCCTGCATACCCTGCATCGCTAGTTCTCCCAACGCCAATTAAAAGAGAACAAAGGGAGTATATAAAATAGACTTGTACTATGTGTTTCCTCTATGCCCGCTCGTCTCTGATGAATGTTTCACTTGTTATGTTTCCCCTATGTGCGCTCGTCTTTTGCTTAGCCCCGTTTGCATTAAAGGTAACTCACGGGGCAGCTTAAAGAAATGGATTCCTCCAGAAATGAAATACATTTAATCATACGATAGTTTGAACAAAGGAAATCAGTGTTACCTTCCGAAGGAAATACATTCGACGTGGGAATTTGCTCGGACTAAAGCATCTCTCTCCAGTTTGTTTCTTAACTCGTACTACATGCCAATCCCATGGGGATGCGCACTGTAAGTAACTAGTACGTGCATTCTTTCCTGATCATGGATGTACACTACTATCTGGTCCATAAATTCGTTGGAGTTGCGGACCACCAACTTCTGCGACCATCAGTTGCGGACAAAACCGACGGTGGTCGATGGAGAAGTTTGCCATTAATGAGCGACGAGCCGCGAAGAAACAAATCTGCCTGAGAGGAACAAAGGGTGTAGTACTACTTTAGTATTTGGAGGCTGCGGTTTCTTGGGAGTCTCCGGTGTATTAGATGGGGGTCGCGCGCAGTGATGGTTTCGGATTCTGGCGGTGGCGGATTCCACATCCTCTGCAGTACTGCAGGTGCATTAACGGTTCCTGACATGCGAACCCACAGCCTATGGGACCCACACCTCTCGCATGCACTGATGGGACACGCGGAGTAGTGGAACCGCTCTGTTTTCAACATCAGCACAAGAATAATATCATGTCATCAATAGAGATAACATACTATATGTTTGATAGTAATTTGTGCCAAACATTTCCTATTTTACAGTACTACCTATCTTTTTCTAACATTTTTCTCGTCGATTCTTTTATTTTCTCTTTGTCCATTGTCTCCACTTTTCATTCCAGTCGTCGCTAATCGACAGAACTAGTTGTTACATAATCTGTAATAAACACAAAATAAATTAATCGACACATCTAGTCCGCAGCACTTCCCTTGAAACAGTGGTAATAACTTCTGGTTGCGTACAGGAGTAGTGGTAATGATTACACCGCGTATAGGGGCATAGGGCCACTGGTACGTTGGAGTTCTACCTATCTTTTTGTAACATTTTTCTCATCCTTTCTTTTCTTTTCTCTTAGTTGTCTCCACTTTTCTTTCCAGTTGTCGCTACGTGTTAGTACTTTACAGACCGCTTTGTAGGCCCTGCTGCGGGCGATCTCGTGGCACCTCCAGCGGCTAAAGTATCGCATAGGCCACTTCATAGGCCACCGGTGGTGTGGAGGGTCGTTCATTAACAGAGAATACAGATAGAACAGAGAGTTAACTAAACGGCAGATAGAAAACAAAATAACAGATGGAATTGACGAAAAACTTTGAGTTCATTATCATAAAACATTACTCCCTCCTTCCTATATTACTTGTCATTAGAACAAGTTTTTTAAGTTCATATTTGAACTAGAAAACTTGTCCTAATTATTAATGACAAGTAATATGGGAAGGAGGAAGTACAAAACATGAAAAATAGCATCTAACAGAAAATATGTAATAACCGTAAGTTCTAGATCCAACTGATGAAAATATTTGATTACACGATTGCACCAAAACTTTAATTGCATGTAGAGCTGTCAACGAGTCTAACTCGAGCGACTTTGTTTCTATCATATATAAAAATTATGTTTCATAGAACATTTTTAATAGAACTATATAGTTTAGTTAATCATACATACGTACATATAATAGATGACAACAACAAACGAGCTTACTCGAACTTTTGGAGCTTGAGCTCCTCAAGCTGGCAATACTCAACTTCATCCTCAAACCTTCAATCAAACCTAAGATTGGTCCTTGAACTTTCAAATGGTTCAATTATTTAGTCCATCAACTTCAAAAAACTGTTTCACTTTCATCCTTAGTCTGAGTTGGACATCCACATTGGCATGCCACATAAGCTATTATGCCATGTACATCATCTACCGCGGCCACCTCACTTAGAAAAAGATAATAATTTTTTATCATCTTAAAAAATAACTAGCTAACTAATTGGTGTGGAATTACGTATTTTCATGGGATATACATATTTCTCCTCCATTTTGTGCAAAACAATCAATTGTACAATATAAAACATTTAAGCCTAGGGATGAGCAAGCAGAGCAAACATAGACGAAGAGCAAACTTTTAAGCCTAGGGAATAAAATATAAAACAAAGCTACACGGCTGGCGGGGTACACGTACAGTCCGGGCCGGTGTGCTGGTGCACCTTAACCCCCGTCATGTGTCACTGGTGCTTGTTTGGAAGACCGTTGCAGGTAGACAAGGATCGCCTGACATATAGTGAATTTTACTGCATCCTATTTTCAGGACTTTTTTAAATATGGTATATTCTCATTAATTATTGCTGTTGATCTATACGACACTTCATTCTCTAGGAAAAAAAGAAAAAATATCGTACTTCATGCTGATGCCAACAAGAGGCAATTAAAATAAAAACTCTTGAGTTCTTGTGAAGTTTACAAAATGAAAGCATCGGAATCCTCCCTAATGTCCTCAATAGTTAATGTGTTTTTAATCTTGTTAATTTGTTATAGAAGTTCGTTTTATTATGATGTTTGAAGTACGCATCATTATATGCATGTAAACTCTTTCTCATGTTGAAGCAAGCAAGCAAGAGTTTAAGAAACGATTTGAATGGACCCCTTAGTTGGATAGCTGGGAAGTACAACCGTCAGATCAAAACAAACGGTGGATGTAGTCATTATTGCACGCATACAGTAAAATGTCGCTACATTAGACGATCCTGGTCCAGGCAGGTATGCTCCGATTCCTATCCTCCAACTCCATCTAGGCTTCCTATGATGCAGGCAGTTCACCACCAGACTATAGAAAGGATAAGCACGCACACATGTAACAGTCATTGTTGACTGCATTGGTAACGCCTCCTCCCATTTGTACTCCCATGCGTACTCCTGCTGACATGTCATCATCTTATTTGTTGTGAAGGTATGGTAGTTAAACTAAGCATTTATAAAGGGACCAATAACATTTTGACATATCAGCGGGAGGACGAATGGGAGGACAGAACGGGAGGCCATCGCAGTCAGTTTTTCCTCAAGAAACTTGCATGCCGCTCATCATCGACTTTGCTGGTTTGTCTGGTGGTGAACCGCATGCATCATCGGAAACCTAGATGGAGTTGGAGGATAGGAATCAGAACATACTTGCAGGGGTCTTCTAACCACCACCGGGGATGCACGACAGGGGTTAAGGGTCTGTTTGGATTGTTTCCCTTGCTTACCTTTCCAAAGTTTGGTGTCGCCAAATTTTGGTGAAAGATTTGGCCACCAAAGTTTGGCCAACATTGGTAAAGAAAATGAACTAGCACAACACATTAGTCCATTGGCTTGCAAAATTTTGGCTATAATCCAAATGCACTCATATTTCATGGTCAACTACCAAATTTTGGTAAGGTAAGTATTGGCAACAATCCAAACAGGTCCTAAGGTACACCGTCACACCCGGGCCGTACATGTGCCAGTGAAGATGGATCTCAGCAGTCTCACGGTTATGGATAGAAAAAAGGAAGAAGAAAAAGGATGGTGCGCATTACGATCTATGAACCATGAGACTGCTGACTTCCATTTTAATTGGCCAGTTCCCAATTCTGCTGAGTAATTGTTGTTGTACGTGGTGTTTGGTTGAGACAATGCAAGTTGTGGTCATAACGATAAGAAATTAAAAATGAGGAGTATATCAGATTCAAAAATCTTCATTACGCCAGGTCGTATGATGGACGGACACTCTCCAATCCACTTAGATTGAAGTGGATCCACTCCTACCCAAACGAGGAAAAAAAATTTGGATATCGTATGCATATCCAAGGTTGTGCATACCGTTCCAGATTTGTGACATGTGTCCACATGAACGGATGGATGAAGGAGTTGCATGACTGTGACATGTGTCCACATGAACGAACGAGGTCGTAGATGGTCGGACATGACAGGGATAACTCGAGGATTAATTATAGGAATCGTATTCTCGTCACTTGCAATCTATGCACCACCTGGGCCTAGGTTGTGCATTGGTCACCTGGCATATTCCCTACGTCTTCCCCCGCGTGCGTTGTCCGTAATGAATTCGTGCGAGAGATTTTGACAAGGTGTTAACGATTTGTCCCACCTCGTAAAGTTGAGCTCATTGCAACGAGAATATAAGGCAACGCACACTATTGTCATTATACATCCAATTGAAAAAAGATGTAGTACAAGACTCACACCCATTCCATTCGATATTGTCCACTCGCCCGGTCGAAATCGAACGGGATGTGTATGAGGCGTGTACGGGGTGGATGTTTTTATATAAGCCCTGGACCCTTTCCATGTCAAATTAAAAATATGCCAGTGAAGCCAATGGGACACATCGAGCCGTTGCGATAACCGAGAGGGATGCAAACTGTGGTTTTTTATAAGCATAATTGCGAGAGCCAGACGCGGTTTTTATAAGCATAATTTTTCCCCGCATACGCTGGGCCCTTTGTGTGTCAAATTAAAAATTTCTCCTTTATTGAAAAACATCTCCTTTAACGACGCCAAATTTTCCCCTTTAACCCACTTCGTGCGTGAATCGAATTGTGTGACCCTCCACACCGGGGGCCTCTAGAGTGCATACAATGAACTCCAGAAAAGAAAAGAAAAGTGGAGATAATGAACTCTATAAAAGAAAAAAAAGTAAAGAATAGAAAGGAAGAGGAAAATGTTAGAAAAAATAGGTACTACGTACGAGATTTAAGGTGAAAGAAGCTGGAGAATGAAACTGTAAAACAAGAAATCGATTGACGCAAATTAATCCAAGTCGTGATGTTGTGCTTCTATTCTTGTTTTTTTGATGTTATTTCTTTTACCTTGTCAGCGATGTTATTATTGCAAGGACTGGAATAGGCCGGAAGTTTTACCACTGGCCCTATGACCCTATACGCGGTGTCATCATTACCACTACTCCTATACACGGCGGTTTCATTAGGTGTCACCTCTAGCTACCACTACTCATGTTGTGGGAGAAAAAATTCTAGATACGGTATGCACCAGAGAGCAAGTGCATACTGTTCCCAGATGGTGCCACATACTTCCTTCGTGTCTTCAATCGGCGTTACCTGATCATGGCACCATCTATACAAATATACCACTGGCCCCAACGTACCACTGGCTCAATGCCCCTATACCGGGTGTAATCATTACCACTACTCCTATACGCGGCCAGAAGTTATTACCACTGCTTGAAGGGAAGTGTTGCGGACTAGATGTGCCTATTAGTTTATTTTGTGTTTATTGAGGATTATGTAACAGTAGTTCTGTCGGTTAGTTTGTTGTCTGGAATGGTACATTGAACACTACTGGGCCAGCAGTCTCACGATTATGGATAGAAAAAAGGAAGAAGAAAAAGGATGGCGCACGTTTCGATCCATGAACCGTGAGACTGCTGACTTCCATTTTAATTGGCCAGTTCCCAATTCCGCTGAGTCATTGTTGTTGTTGTACGTGGTGTTTGGTTGAGACAATCCAACTTGTGGTCATAACGATAAGAATTAAAAAAGAGTAGTATATCAGATTCAAAAATCTTCATTACGCCAGGTCGTATGATTGTCGAACGCTCTCCAATCCACTTCTACCCAAACGAGGTCGTATGATGGCCGGACATGACAAGGATAATGCCAGGATTAATTCCAGGAATTGTATCCTCGTCACTTGCAATCTATGCGCCACCTTAGCCCAGATTGTGCACTGTTCGTAACGAATTCGTGCGAGAGATTTTGACAAGGTGTGAACAATTTGTCCCGCCTCAGAAAGTTGAGCTTGTTGCAACAAGAATATAAGGAAACGTGCGCTATTGGCGTTACACATTCGATTGAAAAAAGATGTCGTACAAGACTCTGTCGCGTTCCGTTCGACATCGTCGGCTCGCCTGGTCGAAATCAAACGGCACGTGGAGGAGGCGTGTACGGGGCGTATGTTTTTTATATAAGACATGGGCCCTTTTTGTGTCAAATTAAAAATTTCTCCTTTTATCGAAAAACTCCAGAAAAGAAAAGAAAAGTGGAGAAAATGAACTCCCGAAAATAAAACAAAATAAAGGAAGGGAAAAATGTTAGAAAAAAAAAATAAGTACTACGTACGATATTTAAGGTGAAAGAGCCTGGAGAACGAAACTCTAAAACAGGAAATCGATTGACGCAGATTAATCCAAGTCGTGATGTTGTGCTTCTGTTCTTGTTTTTTTGATGTTTTTTCTTTTCACGTTTTGTCATGTTTTCCTGCCAAAATATGAACAGTCGCGATGTTATTATTGCAAGGACTGGAAAAGTCGTGTATGCTTTATTTTGATCGGAATACCACCCCCATTGCTACATTAACTTATTGAGATTACAAATTGCCAGAGCCAGACACGCGTCCGTAGATGGGCTCACGCATCATGAGGATGAACACCAAGCGTCCGAGCGCAGTTTTGGCCCAGGAATACAAAGTGAATCGGCGCAGTTTCATCCCACGAATAACAAGTGGCCCAAGGCAGTGTTGGGCCTACTCCGATAGCTTCACGTACGCTTTGTTTGGGCTGCCTCCCTGCCGGACACTTAGATCCACAACGTCCCCTCTTCCGATTGCACGAAATGCACCTGGAGGAGCATCTGCCAGCTGCCACACTCTTGGAGAAGCATCCGCCTGCCGCCACGCTCTTGGAGGAGCATCCGCCGGCCACCACGCTCTTGGAAGAGCATCCTCCGTCCACCGGCATGGAGGAGCATCCGCCGGTCGCCGCACGTGGAAGAGCAACAATGCTATAGGTACAATTGCTCACATAATCTTATTTTAGTTCAGACTGATTGAATTGTAGGAAGCGATGTCAGAAGATAAGACATGGATGGGAAAAGACAGGCGTACGAAGGAGTGGCAGGATGGAATGAAGTCATTTTTAAATTTAGCATTCTAGGGCACTCGTGAAGAAGAAACTAAGCTTTGTCCTTGCACGAAATGTCGTAATATTTGCCACAAGACATGCAAGGATGTTTATCCTCACTTGCTTCGTAATGGGATGCCATTTCATTATACTTGTTTGGTACACCATGGAGGAAAACATGTTGAGAAAAATATTGTTGAGCAATCAGCAAATAATGAGGAGATAATTTCTGATGATGCTGCTATGGATAATATGTTGTCCAGTCTACTTAGAGGCACTGATCATGGTGGTACTTCAGTAGATTTTGATGACCCAGAAAATGCTATAAACCAGCAGTAGCCAACTGGGTGTGAAAAAGCATTCTATGACTTATTAAATGATGCCAAAAAGGAGTTGTATCCAGGTTGTGAGAAGGTGGCCCAATTATCCTTCATTGTCAGGTTGTACCAGATAAAGTGTTTAACTGGTTTGAGCAAAAAAGCGTGTGAGTTGATCCTTGAACTATTCTCATATGTGCTTCTAGAGCGCCATTGCATTCGTAATACACTTGATAAAGTTCAGGAGGTTGTTTGTGACCTCGGGCTGAGCTACGAAAAGATCGATGCATGTGTCAATGACTGTGTGTTATTCTAGAAGGACTATTCTCTGCTGGATCGATGCCCAAAAAGTTGGTGAATTAAGATGGAAAAATAGTACTGGTGGGGATGCAAGAGAGGCTTTACCTTGTGGAAAAGCCAAGAAGCTTGTAGCATGCAAGATTCTATGATACTTCCCTCTTATTCCCCGTCTTCAAAGGTTTTATATGGCAGAATCAACGGCATAAAACATGCGCTGGCACAAAGAAGAACGTATTGATGATGGAATATTACGCCATCCTGCAGATTCAAAAGCATGGAAGCATTTTGATAGCATTCACCCAAAGTTCTCATCTGATCCTCGCAGCATAAGACATGGGGTACCATCTCATGGTTTCAATCTTTTTGGAGTAATGAATGTTTCTTACAGTACATGGCATGTGATTCTAATCCCTTATAATCTACCACCTTGGTTGTGTATGAAGCAACCTTATTGGTTGATGTCAATGATAATTCCTGGGCCAAAGTCACCTGGAAACAACATTGATGTGTATCTGCAGCCTTTGATTGATGAGCTACTGAAATTATGGTTTGATGGTGTTGAAACATACGACAGTTCAAAGAAAGAGACATTTCTCATGCGAGCTTCTATATTGTGGACAATAAATGATTTTCCAGCATATGTAATGCTATGTGGGTGGAGCACAAAAGGTAGGCTAGCATGTCCATACTGCCATGTAAACACTGACGCCTTGTGGTTGAAACATGGACGAAAGTATTGCTACATGGGTCATCGTCATTTCCTACCTCAGGATCACCAGTGGCGTCGGGACAAAGCTTCTTTCAACAACAGGATAGAGAATAGAGAGGCTCCAACATCACTCCCTGGTCACGAAGTACTCCAACAATACTAGACTTTTGATCAAGTGAGTTTTGGACAGACGAATAATAAGAGAAAGCGCACTGAGGAAGATAGGTGGCATAGTTGGAAGAAGAAAAGTATATTTTTCAGCTCCCGTATTGGAAGACATTGCTAATAAGGCATAAGTTGGATGTCATGCACATTGAGAAAAACATTTGTGATAGCATATTGGGGACATTGCTTAATGTGGATGGTAAAACAAAAGATAGTCTACAAGCTCGTTTCGATATGCAGGAAATGTCTATACGGCCAAAGCAACATCCGGTGGGTATGAAAGGGAAGTATGATTGTCCATCAGCACCATATACTTTGCAAAAAGATCAGAAGACCACCTTGTGCAAGTTTTTGGCGGATGTGAAGATGCCCGATGGTTATGCCTCAAACATCAAGAGATGTGTGGACATAACAGCATGCAAGGTATCAGGTCTAAAAACTCATGACGGTCATATTATATTTTAGAAGCTCCTTCCTATTGCAATACGTGACATGTTGCCTCAAAAGGTTGTTGAACCTTTAATTGAGTTTAGCATATTCTTTTCTGGAATTTCTTCCAAAGAATTGGCGGAACCAGATTTGGATATGATGATTGAACGATTTCCTAAAACAATTTGTAAGCTTGAGATGTTGCTTCCTTCTGGTTTCTTTGATATCATGGTACATCTTCTAATCCATCTTGCCGAAGAAGCTAGCTTGGGTGGACCTGTTTCTTACATATAGATGTATCCAATTGAGAGATACCTTGGTACATTGAAGAGGTATGTACGTAACAGAGCTCACCCAGAGGGTCTATAGCTGAGGGATATATTATGGAAGAGTGTATGACTTTTTGTAGTCAGTTTTTGGATAGCATCAGCACCAAGCTTAATAGGCCACAACGTCATGAAGCTGCAGGTAGGAAAGAACCTTCTCTCGAGTGTAATCTATTTACAGAAGTTGATAATTCTAAAAAAGGGTTTAAATGGGGCCAACTTACTATGGTGGAACTACATAACATCAGGCATTATATTATTTCTAATGTTGAAGAGGCCGCTCCATGGATCAAGTATGTATAACTCAGATGTTCTATACTATATTAGATTATGCTTATTGTATATGGCTAATTTAATTTTGTACCCTTTTTAGTGAGCATTTTGAAGAGCTGAAAAAGATTCATTCTCGTGATGTTGAAAAACGTCATAGAGATGAGTTTGTTTATTGGTTTCAGAAACGAGTAAGTACATGCAAGTTTTTACTTCGATGAAATATTGAACAAATATGTGTTCTGGTATTGGTTTATTGATGACCCCTTTTGTACTAATTAATGTGTACAGATTATGACATTACACAAAGAAGGCAAAGTAACCGATTATTTGTATGCATTATCTAGAGGAGCTAATCATTGGGCACGTTTTTTTAGTCGATCATTCATAAATGGCTTCTTCTTTCAAACAGTAGAGATGGAAAAAGATTACGGACACAAAACACTGGTGTTGTTGTTCGGGATGGTGATCATGAGTGGTATGGAGTAATCAAGAAAATGATTTCTATTGATTTTGAAAAAAAAATCAAGAGGTTCTGTTATTTGAATGTGACTGGTTTGATCGGCCTCGTTTCGGTCAGAGCCAAAGCAGAGGCTACAAAATCGATCGATACGGATGTTGACACTACTCTTTCTCAATTTAATTATGAGCCTTACATTCTAGCCACCCAAGCAGAACAAGTTTTTTACGTTCGAAGTGTGAAGCAACCTAAATGGGCTACAGTTGTTAAAACGAAGCCACGAAACCTTTTTGCCATGCCCTCTGGAGATAGTGAAAATAATGTCACTGAGAAGATGGAAGCTGAGACATTTGATGATCAACGACTTACTAACATAAATGAGGATAGGACCGCATGGGATAGGAATGTTATTGAGGGAGCAACCGGTGATTCTTCCGCTCTTCAAATGAGAACATGTGATCAGTCTGAGACGCATAGAGTTCCATAAGAAAATGAAGATGATGATGACGACGATGATGATACAAATATCAATGATGGTATTGTACCTCCAATATTGGGGGGGGGGACAGCGAAGATGATGATTTTTTATATAAGTATTGTGTGAGCTAGCTGTACATGAACTATTTGATTTTTTTAAAAGATGGAAGCCGCTATTCTATTTAGCAGCAAGCTTAGAAGCAAGTCGATATTGAATTGTGGTGAATCATGGCAAAAGTTCCTAATGCAACGATTGTGTTCCATGACGATAGATCCTAACGCCATGAATTGGTGAATCGTTGCAAAAGTTCGTAATGGAACGATCATGTTCCGTGGCGATAGATCCTAATTCCAAGAACTAGTGAATCGTGGCAAAAGTTTGTAATGCAACGATTGTGTTCCGTGGCGATAGATCCTAAAGCCATGAACCGGTAATTCGTGGCAACAAATCCTAATGAAACGATCATGTTCTGTGGTGATAGATGCTAACGCTAGGAACTAGTGAATCGTGGCAAAAGTTCCTAATGCAACGATTGTGTTCCGTGGTGATAGATCCTAACACCACGAATTTGTAATTCGTGGCAAAATTTCCTAATGCAACGATTATGTTCTGTGGCGATTGATCCCAACACCACGAACTTGTAATTCGTGGCAAAAGTTCCTAATGCAACGATCGTGTTCCGTGGCGATCGATCCTAGTGCCACGAACATGTGATTTGTGGCAAAAGTTCCTACTGCAACGATTGTGTTCCGTGGCGATAGATCCTAACACCACAAACATGAAATTTGTGGCAAAAATTACTAATGCAACAATTCTGTTCCGTTGCGACAGATCCTAATGCCACGAACCGATAATTCGTGGCAACAAATCCTAATGTAACGATCGTGTTTCGTGGCGATAGATGCTAATGCCACAAACTGGTGAATCATGGCAAAAGTTCCTAATGCAACTATCATGTTTAGTGGCAATAGATGCTAACGCCACGAACTGGTGAATCGTGGCAAAAGTTCCTAATGCAACGATCGTGTTCCATGGCGATAGATGCTAATGCCAGGAACTGGTGAATTGTGGCAACAGATTCATGGTGATAGATCCTAATGCCACGAACTAGGGAATCATGGCAACAGATCCTAATGCAATGATCGTATTCCGTGGCGATAGATGCTAATGCCACGAACTAGTGAATCGTGGCAAAATATTCGTGGTGATAGATCCTAATGCAACGACCTAGTCAATCGTGGTAACAGATCCTAATGCAACGATCATATTCCGTGACGATAGATGGTAATGCCACGAACTAGTGAATTGTGGCAAAAGCCCAAGCTTACTGCAACGATTTAGTATTCGTTGTAATACAATCATTACATCAGGGCAGAATCCTTGTAGTGTTATATAAACAACCCCACCCCTTGACTTCACATCCTTTTGCCTCAATTGACAGACCACAAACCCTAGTTCGTGGAGAGCCGCCATCAAGGAGGGAGAAGGAGATCCCGAGCAAGATGAAGAAGAGGAGGAAATGAAAGAGGATCAAGATCTCTATCAAGTTTTCATTCTTTATCAATAATTAACCTCCAAATTTCTTCATCAACCCTAGATTGTCAAGATTCGAGTGTTGCCTCCAAAACCCTTGATTCATTGGATTTCTAAACACCTAGTATACCTTTTACTTCCTCTTTCTGACATTAATTCAACCCCGTTTCTCCAATTTCACATCGATCTAGAAAACCCTAGTTTGCTAGTTCTACGAAAGGCAGACTAGTCCGGCCCTACAACGGACTAGTCCGGTCTGACTGTCTGTTTTCTGCTGAATTAAATCTTAATTGATTCGAATAAAATTCCAAACCTTTCCAAACATGTATAAAAACTTCTAAAACCAGTTAGTGAATAATAACAACTCATTAACTAGTTTTTCTTCGCATTTGCACTAATCATGCATGTCATGTCATATTGAGTAATATATGAGTATTTATTGATTGTAATTATTGTTTTGTATGATTGTTGTGAGGAATAGAAGGTGTTGTGCTGGAGGGTGCTGTCGAGGACCTCCAGTACCAAGAATTTGAAGACTTTGACCCAAACCAAGCCCAAGAGCAAGGCAAGTGTCCTTGAACATATTGATGTAAGACCTATGTGTGCTGAATACATTGGCTTGTAGTGAATACACTTTGCTTTGATGATAAAAGTTTTGAATATCACCAAAACACCTTTTTTATCAAGGTCCGACTCTAGCTCTGAGCTACAGCAAGGTCCGACGGTAGGTCCGGCTTGGTTTGGGTAGCTCCGGTTACGTTTGATGCTAGATCCGACTAGCTTTGGTCAGCTTTGGTGAGCTTTATCTTTAGCTCCGGCATGTCTTTGTTAGCTCCGGCATGTCTTTGATAGCTCCGACATGTTTTTTGCTAAGCTTCGAAGTTGATTTTTCTAGCTCCGGCTTTTGGGATTACTAGTTCCGACTAGTTCTGGTTAGCTCCGGTGCTAGGTCCTGCTAGTTTTATAAGCTCCGGTGGGAGCTTGGTTGTACTAGTTTTGGTAAGCTCCGGCGCTAGGTTCTACTAGCTTTTGTTAGCTCCAGCTCAAGGTCCGGGTTGCTCTGGCAAGGTACAGAACTTGATTGTAGTGCTTCTGCTTTTCATTTGCAATGTTTCGTACTTTCTTTACATTGTTGGAAAGATTGCTTAGTATTCATTTGCTAAGTTTTTGGTGCGTTTTGGTTGATATGGATGATATCGTGTTACTGTGGTTTTGCAACATGCTTATGTGAGGTTCTCACGTAGGGTGTTGTGTTCGGAACTAACTTGAGTCAAGTCGAGGACTTGGGCTCGTATGGATTGGTTGTTTATTCATGTGCAGGTGTTGCTTGAGTTCAAGACATGGCTGGTGACGGGATCCATTGGACTAGTCTCAGGGAGGAGATAAGGTTCCAACAACCAAATTCAGGAGGAATTGTGGTTGAGCTGATCAGGAGGTTGCGCAGCATGATTGAATCAAGAACAATGCATATGAAGGTATCGTGTACGTCGTTGGAAGATGTTTGCACGTATGCATGCGGTGCATGGCGTGGCAACATGGTTCCGAAGATTGGATAAGGAAGGAAAGATCTGGTTGGAAGGATCGGATCGTACCGGTTGATGACTTTGGCTGCGGCGGAGTCGGTTATGGCTCGTTATGGAAAGTATCGAGTTGGTTATTATAGGATTTCGTGTGGTCACGAATTTGAGTTGTTTAGGAATGAGGGATACGTTCCTAAGGTGTTTGGAAGTCTTAAGATTGCTTCTATCTGCGTATAGAAGATACTTGAGCAGTTATGGAAAGTTACGATTCGTGATCTGAGTAGGATTGGAGTCCTAGTTGGTATTGGGTTGGCCTAAGGGCTGGTTATATAAGCAAGGAAGCCCAGAGCTCGTGGTGCACGACTTTGGGGCTGTTCCTCTTGTGTTCTATTGAATAAAATTTGTAGTTTGAAGGAACTTTTGTGCCTTGTTTGTCCGACTTGTTCCAGACAAGTTTTACTCGTTGAGTTTCTGGACAGCACTACCTTTCGTTGGTGGTTTTATCATAACTCAAGTTTTACAGATCCAATTGACGTAATTCTTTTTGGGTTGTCTTCAAAACTTGATTGTCTATCATATGTCAAAATTTCACGGTCATTGGATTTGTGGTCTATGATCTACACGAGTTTCTTTGCAGCGTTCCAGAACTGTTTTTCTCGGGTAGGGCAGATTGACCACTGTTTGATCTTTCGATCATAACTTGAGTTTTTCTTGACGGATTTGAGTGATTCTTTTTGTGTTGTCTTCGTGACTTGATTCTCTCTGATATCTATCACTTTTTTCATGGTGAAACATGTTTAAATTAGTCCCACACACGATTTCTTTAACAGATCGTTTTTCTGCCAAAAGGGTTTGGGGTTTAATTGTTTCCACTGCGTAAGATTTTTAAATCTACCATTCACCCCCCTCCGGTAAATTTTCACGTGCTCTTCGATCCTACAATTGGTATCGGAGCCACGGTGCTCTAATCTTTGAGATTTGCGCGTGTTTTTGACTAATCATCATGGAGAAGTACTCTGCCAAACCTTGTGTGTTCGCTGGTATTGATTTTCAGGTTTGGAAGGCATGCATGGAGGCTTTCATCCAGGCACAAGGCTTTGCAATATGGGAGAAGGTATACAAGCCTTACGAAGTGCCATCAAATGATCAAGTTACAGCTACAAATCTGAGAGATGTCGACAACAACAACAAGGCTCGGAACTTGATCATACAAGGATCAACTCAAAGCGACTTCGACCGTGTTGCACACCTCCGATCTGCATACGATGTGTGGAAAGCACTTTGTGACTACCACGAAGGATCCAACACGATCAAAGAGGTAAGGCAAGACATGTTCAAGAAAGAATACATGCGCTTCGAGATGCAACCCGGTGAGTCTATTGATGACCTTTTTGCTCATTTTAATAAGATTCTCAGCAACTTGCAAAGCGTCAATATTAATTTTTCAAATGCTGAAAATGCTAGGCAATTGTTAAGTTCATTAGACATGTCAATTTGGGAGATGAAAGTTACATCTATTCGTGAATCTACTGTCATGAGTACACTTACTTTAGATGTGCTATATTCCAAGCTAAAAACTCATGAAATTGATATAATATCACGTAAGAACCCCAACAAGTCTATTGCTTTTGTTTCTCAACGTGATATGCCTAGCTCCAGCCAATCTTCATCTTGTAGTACACTTGCTTTGTTGTCCTCCCTAACTCTTGAACAGATTGAGGAGTTTCCAGAGGAGGAGCTAGCACTTCTCTTTACGAGGTTCTCAAAAGCATTGCAAAATGTGAGAACTAGAAGGAGAGGAAGCTCCGAACCTCAACGATGCTTCGAATGTGGTAAGACAGGACATTTTCGTTCAGATTGCCCTAACCTTTCAGGTCCTACTTCCCAGGATGAAAAGAAAACAAGAACGAAGCACTCCTCTACAAAAGATACGAAGAAAAAGAAGGGTACCATAGGACGCAAGATGGTTAACAGCTTCATCACCGCACTTCAAGAACTTAGTTCCGGTGATGTAGACTTTGAAAGTGATGAAGATGATGATGATCTGGCCAACTTATGCTTCATGTCGGGCAAAACAAGATCAAGATCAAGTCAGGAGGATGCAGAACACAACAGTGAAGACGATGAGGTATGTTCTACCTGCAATGAAATGTGTGATGTTATTTCTCGTGCAACTATTATTTTCAAGAAAAAGGACAAAAATCTTAGGGATAATGCTGCTAAAATTGAATCACTAGAATCTGAAATTAACCGTTTAAAAACTTTGATTCCTAGTGATGATGCATGTCCCTCATGTGACTTAATCTATGAACAATTGTCCACATTAAGAAGTGCACACTCCTCCACTCTAGATAGACTTGATGAAGAAATTGAAAAGAACAGAGAGCTTGCTGCACTTAATGATAAAAACTTGAAAGATGCTAGCTATTCTACAATTGATTTGCATTGTTCTACTTGTGATGATCTTGATAAGAAACTACAGGATGCTATGAATGAAATTTCTATATTGAACAATGCTTTACGTTCTCATGAAGTTAAATTTTATTCCAATTGCAAACTAAAAGGAAAAACTTCATGTGAAAATTTCCTTGATCTGTCCACTAAACTTGATGACATGCATAGGACATTAGATCGGTTTTATAATGGGAATAAGAACCTAAACTTGCTGCTGAATTCTTCCAAGTCTTGCAATGATAAAACTGGTTTAGGTTTTGATTCTCATGCTCATGCTAAGGCACATCCACCTAAAATTGTAAAGTCATCAGGAAGTGGTTTGATTCAAACAGTTCCTAAACAAAAAGGAGTGGTTTTCAAATCTGCAGGAGTGTTGCCTTATTCGGTTTCAAATAAAAATATTGCTTGCTCATCTAGACATGAACACAAAGTTAAATTTCATTGTACCTTCTGTGGTAGACATGGTCATGTCATAGATTTTTGTTATAGACTAGCTAAACAACAGAAAAGGGAAAGAATGGTTGCTAGATCTCATAACTCTCATGCAAAATTTGTTGCACACATTAAACCGAATGTACAACCTGCTGTTTTGAGTCAAGGACATTCAAAGTTTACCTCCAGACCTTCTGTTTTTTCCTCCGGAGCTACTGATTTATGTGCTACACAAGTAACACCTTATAGGTCATTAGTTAAGAATAAAAAATCTCATACTTTGACTCATAAACCTGTTGTTTTGTCTCAGCTTTCGCGTGTTTTTCCTACTGCACGTCGCGTGACTCAGTACTGGATTCCTAAATGCCTTTTGACTAACCCCAGTATTGAGTCAACGATGTATTGTGCTTTTATGTAGGTTACACGTTTGAGGAAGGAGAACATTTGGATTGTGGATTCAGGTTGCTCACGCCACATGACCGGTAACAAAGATTGGTTCTCCTCCCTCTCTTTTTTGTCACGTGTAGAGAATGTTACTTTTGCCGATAATTCTTCAACTCCTATAATTTCTAAGGGTTCGGTTAGATTAAATGATCACTACACTTTAAAGGATGTGGCACTTGTCAAAAATTTGAAATACAACTTGCTTTCTGTTTCACAATTGCTAGATGAAAATCTGGAAATTATTTTCAATAAAAACTGCTGCGAAGTTGTAGGTTCAATTAGTGAGCTTATTTTTAACATGTCTCGGTTTGAAAGAGTTTTTAAAGATGATTTTGATATGTCTTCCTCTAAGAATAGGTGTCTAGTTGCTAATGATTCAAAGGACTTATATTTTTGGCATCGTAGACTTGGTCACGTAGGCTTTGATCACCTAACGCGTGTTAGTGCTCTTGATCACATACGTGGGCTGCCTAAGCTCAAAGGGGACAAAGAAATTGTGTGCTCTTCTTGTAGACATGCTAAAATGGTTGCAGGTTCACATACTCCTCTCACAATGATCATGACAACTGAACCATGTCAACTTTTGCATCTTGACACCGTAGGACCTTCACGTGTTCAATCCTTCAGAGGTAAATGGTATGTTCTTGTTATCGTTGATGATTATTCTAGATACTCTTGGGTTTACTTTATGGCGTCTAAGAATGAAGTTTTTAGTCACTTTAGAACTTTATCTCTTAGATTATCAATTGATCACCCAGGATCATTAAAAGCAATTAGAAGTGATAATGGAACTGAATTTAAAAATCAATCTTTTGATCACTTTTGTGCTGAAAATAGAATAGATCATCAATTCTCTTCACCATATGTACCTCAACAAAACGGTGTTGTAGAAAGAAACAACAGAACCTTAGTTGAGATGGCTAGGACTATGCTTGATGAATACCAAACTCCTAGGAAATTTTGGGTTGATGCGTTAGCAACCGCTTGTTATGTCTCAAATCGTGTTTTCTTGCGTGCTAAGCTAGGTAAAACACCATATGAGCTTCGGTTTGGACATAGGCCTAGTGTTACACACTTTCGGGTCTTTGGTTGCAAATGCTTTGTTAAGAAACATGGTAATCTTGATAAATTTGAACATAGATCCATTGATGGCATGTTTCTTGGTTATCCATCTCATACTAGAGGCTACCGTGTGCTTTTACTTGACACTAACAAAATTGTGGAGACTTTTGAAGTGTCTTTTGATGAAGCTAGCCCAGGTACTAGCTCCGGTGTTGCAGGACCAGATCCGTATCCTCAGGGGGAGGGTATTTTCGAAGATGAAGAAGAGCCGGTGATACTGCCTGGTAGTACCGAAGTTGACATATGTCCAGCTCCGGACATTGAACAAGCTCCGTCTATCACCTATGCTGGTCCTGATTGTCCACAAGTCACAAGCTCATCAATCTACGATGAACCTAATGAAGAAGAAGCTTGTGAGACATCTGTTCCCCTACGTTTTTACAAAGATCATCCCCCAAAACAGATGATTGGAAGCTTGCACGAACGAGTCACACGGTCCAGGTTTTGCGATCCAAACTCTCATGCTCACTCTACTTTTTTTGCTTCTTTTGAACCCAAAGATATATCACACGCACCCACTAATGAATCTTGGAT
This sequence comes from Tuctoria greenei, assembly GCA_036927565.1. Lineage (NCBI taxonomy): Eukaryota > Viridiplantae > Streptophyta > Magnoliopsida > Poales > Poaceae > Tuctoria > Tuctoria greenei. The sequence continues at coordinate 54,765,112 of JAYESD010000001.1, forward strand.
TATTGCCATGCAAGAAGAGTTAGAAAATTTTGAAAGAAATAATGTTTGGAAACTTGTACCTCCACCTCTAGGTCACACTTTAATTGGAACTAAATGGGTATATAAAAATAAACAAAGTGAGGATGGGGTTGTGGTTAGGAATAAGTCTAGGTTGGTTGCTCAAGGTTTCACTCAAGTTGAAGGTCTAGATTTTGATGAAACTTTTGCTCCTGTCGCTAGATTAGAAGCCATAAGAATTTTGTTAGCTTTTGCAGCATCTAAAGGTTTTAAGCTATATCAAATGGATGTTAAAAGTGCTTTTCTTAATGGCTACATAGATGAGGAGGTTTATGTCAAACAACCACCGGGTTTTGAAAATCCAGATTTTCCTAATTATGTTTACAAACTGTCCAAAGCCTTATACGGTCTCAAACAAGCCCCTAGAGCATGGTATGATAGGCTAAAAAAATTCTTACTTGAAAAGGGGTTTACCATGGGCAAGGTTGATAAAAATCTTTTTGTGCTTAAGCATGGCAATGACTCATTATTCGTTCAAGTGTATGTGGATGATATTATCTTTGGTTGTGTTTCTCATGATCTTGTGTCCAGGTTTTCAGCAATGATGAGTTCTGAATTTGAAATGAGTATGATGGGTGAACTCACTTACTTTTTGGGGCTGCAAATCAAGCAAACCAGGGAGGGTACCTTTGTGCATGAAACGAAGTATACCAAAGACCTCCTAAGGCGCTTCAACATGGACAAAAGCAAGCCTCTTCGGACACCAATGGGAACAGCAACAACACTTGAACTTGATGAAGATGGTGAACTCGTGGATCAAAAAGAATATAGAAGCATGATCGGATCACTTTTGTACCTCACGGCATCAAGGCCGGACATACATATTAGCGTATGTCTTTGTGCACGGTTTCAAGCCTCCCCACGTGCTTCACATCGTCAAGCCGTCAAAAGGATTCTCAGGTACTTACATGGAACTCAAGAATTTGGCATTTTTCTTCCTTCTTCCTCAACCGTTACTTTAAAAGCTTTTTCGGATGCTGATTTTGGGGGATGTAAGATTGATAGGAAAAGTACTTCTGGTGCTTGTCATTTTCTTGGTAATTCTCTTGTTGATTGGTCCTCTAGAAAACAAAATTCAGTTGCACAATCCACAGCCGAATCTGAATATGTAGCTGCTGCTAGTGCTTGCTCACAAATTCTTTGGATTGTTCAAACACTTAAGGACTATGGGGTTGATCTAGATAGTGTTCCACTGTTTTGTGATAACACTAGTCCCATTTGCATTGCTAAAAACCCCGTGCAACATTCTAGAACTAAGCACATTGACATTAGGTATCACATTCTCCGTGATAATGTCGAAAAAGGGAACATTGTGCTTCACCATGTAGATACCGAACATCAATTGGCTGACATTTTTACAAAACCTTTGGATTTCACTCGTTTTGTTACATTCGTAGTGAAATAGGGGTTATGCATCCTCATGGCTTAAATTGAGGGGGAGTTTTTGAAACTTGGGAAGTCTTTGTGTGAATCTGAAATTGAAATAATATGAGCATAGTATTTCATACATATATGACTTTGTGATTCCTTTTACATGCTGAAAGTTCTTACTACATTACTCATGTTATACATTTTGTAGTTTTTGCCATGTCTAGTAATTAGAATAATTACTTACACTAAAACTGGTCATGGTCGAACTTTCTTGCTGTTTTGAACTTGTTACATGTTCACAAGTTCTTTTAATCATTAAGAATTAATCAAGTAATCAACTCACATGTTGAGTTTTTATGAACAAATATAAATTGAGAAAAGATCAAGAGAATATGCATGCATCACACTTCTTCTTTTGAGATGGCTTATCATTGCACTTAGATATGAACTTGGAATAAGTTGTGTATGACTAAAACCATGTCCTTAAGCTTCTGATTATCAAATGACATAGGCTTGGCTTGGTTGGTTAGAATAAGGCAGATGCGCATATAATCTCTTGCAAATATCATATGATCTAAATTTGTGTTCTGAAAAATAATAAAATGCAGCAACTAGTGTCATGCTATCAGGTTTTGAGATAGTTAGGTTTGTGAGATCATGACTTGCTTAAATTGAAAATTACATTTGATCTGTAGCATGGCTTAGACTACTTTATGTATTTCATTGATGTGATAATGTAAGGTACCTGATAGTATGACTTGGATGAGCTTTGTTTATATGTATATGTTATAATATGCTCATAACAACCTAAGGGGGAGAGATAAATTGTTTATATGCTCATGACTTGCTGAATACATTGTCAAAGGGGGAAAGATAAGCATGAAGAGAAAGAGAATATGTGCATAAGGAGAGATAATAAAGAGGGACAGATAATATGGGATAATTTTTCTTCTCATTTTACTTTTGATTTACAAAGGGGGAGAAATTGCCTTCAAAACTGTTATGTGAATAAGCCAATGTTCGGATTTTAAATGGTGTTGCCAATGCATTCATCAAGGGGGAGATTGTAAGACCTATGTGTGCTGAATACATTGGCTTGTAGTGAATACACTTGGCTTTGATGATAAAAGTTTTGAATATCACCAAAACACCTTTTTTATCAAGGTCCGACTCTAGCTCTGAGCTACAGCAAGGTCCAACGGTAGGTCCGGCTTGGTTTGGATAGCTCTGGTTACGTTTGATGCTAGGTCCGACTAGCTTTGGTCAGCTCCGGTGAGCTTTATCTTTAGCTCCGGCATGTCTTTGTTAGCTCCGGCATGTCTTTGATAGCTCCGACATGTTTTTGCTAAGCTTCAAAGTTGATTTTTCTAGCTCCGGCTTTTGGTATTACTAGTTCCGACTAGTTCTGGTTAGCTCCGGTGCTAGGTCCTGCTAGTTTTGTAAGCTCCGCCAGGAGCTTGGTTGTACTAGTTTTGGTAAGCTCCGGCGCTAGGTTCTACTAGCTTTTGTTAGCTCCGGCTCAAGGTCCGGGTTGCTCTGGCAAGGTCCGGAACTTGATCGTAGTGCTTCTGCTTTTCATTTGCAATGTTTCGTACTTGCTTTACATTGTTGGAAAGATTGCTTAGTATTCTTTTGCTAAGTTTTTGGTGCGTTTTGGTTGATATGGATGATATTGTGTTAATGTGGTTTTGCAACATGCTTATGTGAGGTTCTCACGTAGGGTGTTGTGTTCGGAACTAACTTGAGTCAAGTCGAGGACTTGGGCTCGTATGGATTGGTTGTTTATTCATGTGCAGGTGTTGCTTGAGTTCAAGATATGGCTGGTGACGGGATCCATTGGACTAGTCTCAGGGAGGAGATGAGGTTCCAACAACCAAATTCAGGAGGAATTGTGGTTGAGCTGATCAGGAGGTTGCGCAGCATGATTGAATCAAGAACAATGCATATGAAGGTATCGTGGACGTCGTTGGAAGATGTTTGCACGTATGTATGCGGTGCATGACGTGGCAACATGGTTCTGAAGATGGGATAAGGAAGAAAAGATCTGGTTGGAAGGATCGGATCATACCGGTTGATGACTTTGGCTGCGGCGGAGTTGGTTATGGCTCGTTATGGAAAGTATCGAGTTGGTTATTATAGGATTTCGTGTGGGTCACGAATTTGAGTTGTTTAGGAATGTGGGATACGTTCCTAAGGTGTTTGGAAGTCTTAAGATTGCTTCTATCTGCGTATAGAAGATACTTGAGCAGTTATGGAAAGTTACGATTCGTGATCTGAGTAGGATTGGGGTCCTAGTTGGTATTGGGTTGGCCTAAGGGCTGGTTATATAAGCAAGGGAGCCCAGAGCTCGTGGTGCACGACTTTGGGGCTGTTCCTCTTGTGTTGTATTGAATAAAATACGTAGTTTGAAGGAACTTGTGTGCCTTGTTCGTCCGACTTGTTCCAGACAAGTTTTACTCGTCGAGTTTCTAGACAGCACTACCTTTTGTTGGTGGTTTTATCATAACTCGAGTTTTACAGATCCAATTGACGTAATTATTTTTGGGTTGTCTTCACAACTTGATCGTCTATCATATGTCAAAATTTCACAGTCATTGGATTTGTGGTCTATGATCTACACGAGTTTCTTTGCAGCGTTCCAGAACTGTTTTTTCTTGGGTAGGGCAGATTGACCATTGTTTGATCTTTCGATCATAACTTGAGTTTTTCTCGACGTATTTGAGTGATTCTTTTTGTGTTGTCTTCGTGACTTGATTCTCTCTGATATATATCACTTTTGTCACGGTGAAACACGTTAGATTAGTCCCACACACGATTTCTTTAACAGATCGTTTTTCTGCCGAAAGGGTTTGGGGTTTAATTGTTTCCACTGCGTAAGATTTTTAAATCTACCATTCACCCCCCTCTGGTAGCTTTTCACGTGCTCTTCGATCCTACAATTGAACCTGTTTCGACAATAAATGTTTTGTTTTCAAAACTGCATGCTTGTGTCAATTTGATGGGAATCTCTATGATAGGAAGTTTACTAGCTTTGTTTAACGACCCTTGTCACATGGAATACATGGTGGAGAGTCGAAAAGGGCTTTTTACCTTTTTGCTTCGCTTAATTAATTGGGAAACTATATCATTTAATTATGCATTCATGACATTATGGTTAATATGAACTGGTTAATGTTATATGGTAATGGGTGATCTAAGCAAGCCTGTTATGTGGATGGGTTGGAAGACACGGTGGTTGCTTGCTTTAGATATAAGGACCGGATCATGCGAGAATAGGCCAGGACAACAGTGTCACCACGAGTCCAAGTATGGGTGCGTCATAGTTGATTAATTAGGGTATTGCTAGTTTTGCATGGATCATTCGGCGCACTGGGAAGGAGAGTCAGATTGGGTTCGAATTTGAGACGGGACTCCTTGGGATCCGAATGGCACAAGAGGGGGATCTTGGTTGAAGATGTGCTCAGTTAGAGACATCGCCACTGATGAAACCTCAGATGGTCCGTACATGCTAGTAGTCCCTTTGTAAAGGCTATTTTGTGATATCTTGGCCACACACAAACAGAAGTGTGAGACGGCATAATAGAGGTTCTAGTCACTGAAAGGTGATAAAATCACAAACACGTGGGTAAAGTGGTACAACTCTGCAGAGTATTAAAACTATCATGATAGATGTGCTCCCGATCAAGAGCACCTGAACAACTTCCATGATTAGAGGGAACCTGGGATTGGGATGGTTATGGCTGATAATATGGTTGGTACTGGTTATGGGATAATATTATGGTTTATGGCCACGGATATGGTTAATGGTAATGAGAACTCTGGAATATGGATGATAGTAATGAAATGTGGACTGGTATTATGGTAACCACATGGTTTATGATGGGTCTACTTCACATACATATAATATATTGCTTTTCAAATGTTTTGATGTACTTTTCAGCACTTAGCCTTTATTATATTTGTCATTTGTATCAGCTACATGTCATACTTTCCACACTTGCTAAGTATGACATGTACTCACCATTGCAATTTCCCCCACCAACGGTTGCAGGTCAGGATTACGAGTATAACGGTGATAATGTGGAGTTCTAGGCCGTGTCTGCTGTTAGCTTTGTCTGTGGTGTTGCTTGGAGCCGCGCTACCCTTATGCTTAATTTGCTTAGCTGCATAATTGCTTATTTAGTTTATTTCCGCTGCATTAGTTAAAACTTGTCATTAATATTCATTAGAGCTTGTATTTGAGGATATTCTGAATTTTGTAATAAAAGTGCTTAATTAATCTTGTTCTGTAGTAATTTTTTGTATATACTTTTGTGAATGCACTCGTGTATGTGTGTTGAATGTCCTGGGCACACATATGCGTTCACTTGGTTCATTTTCGGAACCGAGTGTCACAGATTGCAATGGTGAGTACTTGTTGTACTCAGCAAGTGTGGGAATAGATGACATGTAGCTAAACAAAAGGATGGAAATAAAATGACTTATTGCAGAAAAGTACATTTCATAAACATTTAAAAGTAGCCTATCATGACTATGTGAGTTTAATTCCCATCCTGTCCCAATTAATCATTATAGTCCATATTGTAGGATCGAAGAGAATGTGAAAAGCTACCAGAGGGGGTGGTGAATGGTAGATTTAAAAATCTTACGCAGCGGAAACAATTAAATCCCAACCCCTTCAGCAGAAAAATGATATGTTAAAGAAATCGTGTGTGAGACTAATCTAAACGTGTTTCACTGTGACAAAAGTTATATATATCATAGATAATCAAGTCATGAAGACAACACAACAAGAATCATTCAAATCCGTCGAAAGAAACTCAAGTTACGATTGAAAGATCGAACAAGGGTCAATCTGTCCTACCCGAGAAAAACAGTTCTGGAACGCTGCAAAGAAACTCGTGTAGATCAGAAACCACAAATCCAATGACCGTGAAATTTTGATGTATGATAGATAATCAAGTTGTGAAGGCAACCCAAAAAGAATCACGTCAATTGGATCTGTAAAACTCGAGTTATGATATAAACACCGACGAAAGGTAGTGCTGTCTAGAAACTCGACAAGTAAAACTTTTCTGGAACAAGTCGGACGAACAAGGCACAAAAGTTCCTTCAAACTACTAATTTATTCAATAGAACACAAGAGGAACAGCCCCAAAGTCGTCTCCCACGAGCTCTGGCCTCCCTTGCTTATATAACCAGCTCAAAAGCCAACTCAACTCAAATCAGGACCCTAAACCTACTCTGTTCACGAATCGAAACTTTCCATAACTGCTTAGGACTCTTCTATACGCAGATAGAAGCAATCTTAAGACTTCCAAACACCTTAGAAACATATCCCACATTCCTAAAACAACTCAAATTCATGACCCACATGAAATACTAACATAACCAACTCGATACTTTCCATACCGAGCCATAACCGACTCCGCAGCGGCCAAAGTCATCAGCCGATACGCTCCGATCCTTCCAACCAGATCTTCTCATCCATAAACCATCTTTGGAACCATGTTGCCACGTCATGCACCGCATGAATACGTGAAAACACCTTCCTTCGACGTCCAGTAACCTTCATATACACTGCCCTTGATTCAATCATCCTGCGCGACATCCTGACCCGCTCAACCACAATTCCTCATGAATTTGGTTGTTGGAACCTCATCTCCTCCCTGAGACTAGTCCAAACGATCCTGTCACCAGCCATGACTTGAAATCAAGCAACACCTGCACATGAACAAACAACCAATCTATACAAGCCCAAGTCCGCGACTTGACTCAAGTCAGTTTCGAACACAACACCTTACGTGAGCACCTCACATAAGCATGTTGCAAAGCATATCAAAACAATATCAGCCATATCAACCAAAATGCACTAAAAACTTAGCAAATGAATACTAAGCAATCTTTCTAAGAATATAAAGCAAGTTCAAAACATTGCAAGATAAAAGCAGAAACATTGTGATCAAGCTCTAAACCTTGCCAAAGCTAACCAAAGCTTGAGCCGGAGCTTACAAAAGCTAGTACAACCTAGCGCCGAAGCTTACCAAAGCTAGTCGGACCTAGCGCCGGAGCTAATCAAAACTAGTCGGAACTAGTCATCCCAAAAGTCGGAGCTAGAAAAACATGTCCGAGCTAACCAACATAAGTTGGACCTAGCAAAAAAAAAATCGGAGCTTAACAAAGACATGCCGGAACTACCAAAAACATGTCGAATCTAGACAAAGAAAGTCGGACCTATTATCGAACCTTGCAGAAGCTCGTAGCTAGAGTCGGACCTTGCGAGAAAGATGTTATAGCAGCATTCAAAACTTTTATTGTCAAAGCCAATGTATTCAGCACACATAGGTCTCACAGTCTCCCCCTTGATGAATGCATTGGCAACACCATTTAAAATCCGAACATTGGCTTATTCACATTAAAAGTTTTGAAAACAATTTCTCCCCGAGAAATAAAATGAGAAAAAAATCTCCCCCTGAGAAGATCCTGCCAAAAACAATTGTGAATATGTGCAATGTGTAATCAATGTCTCTCCCTTGCATATTTATTTTTAGGAAATTCACATATTATCTCTCCCCCTTTGAAAATGTATTCAGCATGGTTCAAAAGAGAAATTTTAATTGTAATGAGCATCTTATAACATATACATATAAAACAAAGCTCATCCAAGTCATACTATCAAGTAACTTACACTATCACATCAATGAGATCCATAAAGTAGTGTAAGCCATGCTAGAGATCAAGTGTAATTTTCAATTTTAGCAGGTTAGGATCTCACAAACTTAACTATTTCAAAACTGAAAGCATGACACTTATTGCTGCATTTTATTATTTTTCAAAGCACAAATTTAGATCATATGATATTTGCAAGAGATTATATGCACATCTGTCTTATTCTAACCAACCAAGCCAAGCCGATGCCATTTGACAATCAGAAGCTTAAGGACATGGTTTTAGTCATACACAACTTCTTCCAAGTTCATATCTAAGTGCAATGATAAGCCATCTCAAAAGAAGAAGTGTGATGCATGCATATTCTCTTGATCTTTTCTCAAATTATATTTGTTTACAAAAACTCAACATGTGAGTTGATTACTTGATTAATTTTTTATGATTAAAAGCACTTGTGAGCATGCAACAAGTTCAAAAGAGCAAGAAAGTTCGACCATGGCCAGATTTAGTGTAAGTAATTATTCCAATTACTAGAAATGGCAAAAACTACAAAATGTATAACACGAGTAATGTAGTAAGAACTTTCAGCTTGTAAAAGGAATCACAAAGTCATATGTGTATAAAATACCATGCTCATATTATTTTAATTTCAGGTTCACACATAGACTTCTCATGTTTCAAAAACTGCCCCTCAATATAAGCCATGAGGATGCATAACCCCTATTTCACTACGAATAAAACAAAAACGAGTGAAATCCAAAGGTTTTGTAAAAATGTTAGCCAATTGTTGTTCGGTATCTACATGGTGAAGCACAATGTTTCCTTTTTCAACATTATCACAGAGAAAGTGATACCTAATATCAATGTGCTTAGTTCTAGAATGTTGCACAGGGTTTTTGGCAATGCAAATAGCACTAGTGTTATCACAGAACAGTAGAACACTATCTAGATCAACTTCATAGTCTCTAAGTGTTGGAATAATCCAAAGAATTTGTGAACAAGCGCTAGCAGTAGCTACATATTTAGATTCGGTGGTGGATTGTGCAACTGAACTTTGTTTTCTAGAGGACCATGCAACAAGTGAATTACCAAGAAAAAGACAAGCACCGGATGTACTTTTCCTATCAATTGTACAACCTCCAAAATCAGCATCGGAAAAAGCTTTCAAAGTAACAGTTGAGGAGGAAGGAAGAAAAATACCAAATTCTTGAGTTTTATGTAAGTACCTAAGAATCCTTGTGACGGCTTGACGATGTGAAGCATGTGGGGAAACTTGAAACCGTGCACATAGACATACGCTGAATTGTATGTCCGGTCTTGATGCCGTGAGGTACAAAAGTGATCTGATCATGCTTCTATATTCTTTTTGATCCATGTGTTCACCATCTTCATCATGTTCAAGTGTCGTTGCTGTTCCCATTGGTGTCCGAAGAGGCTTGCTTTTGTTCATGTTGAAGTGCCTTAGGAGGTCTTTTGTATACTTCGTTTGATGCACAAAGGTACCCTCCATTGTTTGCTTGATTTGCAGCCCCAAAAAGTATGTGAGTTCTCCCATCATACTTATCTCAAATTCTGAACTCATCATAGCTGAAAACTTGGACACAAGATCATGAGAAGCACAACCAAAGATAATATCATCCACATACACTTGAACGAATAATGAGTCATTGCCATGATTAAGCACAAAGAGAGTTTTATCAACCTTGCCCATGGTAAACCCATTTTCATGTAAGAGTGTTTTTAACCTATCATACCATTGCTCTAGGGGCTTGTTTGAGACCGTACAAGGCTTTGGACAGTTTGTAAACATGATTAGGAAAATCTGAATTTTTAAAATCTAGTGGTTGTTTGACATAAACCTCCTCATCTATGTAGCCATTAAGAAAAGCACTTTTAACATCCATTTGATATAGCTTAAAACCTTTAGATGCAGCAAAAGCTAACAAAATTCTTATGGCTTCTAATCTAGCAACAGAAGCAAAAGTTTCATCAAAATCTAGACCTTCAACTTGAGTGAAACCTTGAGCAACCAACCTAGCCTTATTCCTAACCACAACCCCATCCTCACTTTGTTTATTTTTAAACACCCATTTAGTTCCAATTAATGTGTGATCTTGAGGTGGAGGTACAAGTTTCCAAACATTATTTTTTTCAAAATTTTCTAACTCTTCTTGCATGGCAATAATCCAAGATTCATTAGTGAGTGCGTGTGATATATCTTTGGGTTCAAAAGAAGCAACAAAAGCAGAATGAGCATGAGAGTTTGGATCGCAAAATCTGGACTGTGTGACTCGTTCATGCATGCTTCCAATAATCTGTTGTGGGGGATGATCTTTGTTAATCCATGAGGGAACAGATGTATCACAAGCTTCTTCTTCATTAAGTTCATCGCAGATTGATGAGCTTGTGGCTTGTGGATGATTAGGACCATCATAGGTGATAGTCGAAGCTTGTTCAATGTTCGGAGCTGGACATGTGTCAGCTTCGGAACTATCAGGCAGTATCACTAGCTCTTCTTCTTCTTTGAAAGTACCCTCCCCCTGAGGATATGGATCTGGTCCTGCAGCACCGGAGCTAGTACCTAGGCTAGCTTCATCAAAGAAACTTCACAAGTCTCCACAATCTTGTTAGTGTCAAGCAAGAACACACGGTAGCCTCTAGTATGAGATGGATAACCAAGAAACATGCAATCAATAGATCTAGGTTCAAATTTATCAAGATTACCATGTTTCTTAACAAAGAATTTGAAACCAAATACCCAAAAATGCATAACACTAGGCCTATGTCCAAACTGGAGCTCATAAGGTGTTTTACCTAGCTTAGCGCGCAAGAAAACACGATTTGAGACATAGCAAGTGGTCGCAATCGCATCAGCCCAAAATTTCCTAGGAGTTTTATATTCATCAAGCATAGTCCTAGCCATCTCAACTAAGGTTCTATTCTTTCTTTCTACAACACCATTTTGTTGAGGTACATATGGTAACGAAAATTGATGATCTATTCCATTTTCAGCACTAAAGTGATCAAAAGATTGATTTTTAAATTCAGTTCCGTTATCACTTCTAGTTGCTTTTAAAGATCCTGGGTGATCAATTGATAATCTAAGAAATAAAGTTCTAAAGTGACTAAAAGTTTCATTCTTAGACGCCAAGTAAACCCAACAGTATCTAGAATAATCATCAACAATAACAAGAACATACCATTTACCTCTGAAGGATTGAACACGTGAAGGTCCTACCGTGTCAAGGTGCAAAAGTTGACCCGGTTCAGTTTTCATGATCACTGTGAGAGGAGTATGTGAACCGGCAACCATCTTAGCATGTCTACAAGAAGAGCACACAATTTCTTTGTCCCCTTTAAGCTTAGGCAGCCCACGTATGCGATCAAGAGCACTAACACGCGTGAGATGATCAAAGCCTACGTGACCAAGTCTACGATGTCAAAAATATAAATCTTTGGAATCATTAGCAACTAGACACCTATGCTTAGAGGAAGACATATCAAAATCAACTTTAAAAACTCTTTCAAAATGTGACATGTTAAAAATAAGCTCATTGTCTGAATTTACAACTTTGTAGCAATTTATTGAAAATAATTTCCAGATTTTCATCTAGCAATTGTCAAACAGAAAGCCAGTTGTATTTCAAATTTTTGACAAGTGCCACATCATTCAAAGTGTAGTGATCATTTACTCTAACCGAACCCTTAGCAATTATAGGAGTTGAAGAATTATCGGCAAAAGTAACATTCTCTACACGTGACACAAAAGAGAGGGAGGAGAACCAATCTTTGTTACCGGTCATGTGGCATGAGCAACCTGAATCCACAATCCAAATGTTCTCCTTCCTCAAGTGTGTAACCTCATCGTCGTCACTGTTGTGTTCTGCATCCTCCGTACTTAATATTGATCTTGTTTTGGCCGCCATGAAGCATAAGTTGGCCAAATCATCTTCATCTTCGTCACTTCCAATGTCCACGTCACTTGAGCCAAGTTCCTGGAGTGCAGAGATAAAACTGTTCACCAGTTGGCGATCTGTAAAGCCCTTCTTCTTCTTCTTCTTATCATTTGTTGAGGAGTGCTTCGTCCTTGATTGTTTTTCTTCTCGGGAAGTAGAACCTGAAAGGTTAGGACATTCTGTACGAAAGTGTCATGTCTTACCACATTCGAAGCATTGTTGAGGTCCGGAGCTTCCTCTCCTTCTAGGTCTCACATTTTGCAATGCTTTTGAGAACCTAGTAGAGAGAGGTGCTAGCTCCTCCTCTGGAAATTCCTCGATCGGCTCCAGGATTAGTGAGGATAACAAAGCAAGAGTATTGTAGGATGATGATTGGTTGGAGCTAGGTATATCACGTTGTGGGACAAATGCAATAGACTTATTTGGGTTCTTACGTGATAAGATGTCAATTTCATGAGTTTTGAGTTTAGAGTAAAGCACATCAAAAGTAAGTGTATTCATGACACTAGATTCACGTATAGATGTAAATTTCATCTCCCAGATTGACATGTCTAATGCACTAAGAAGTTGCCTAGCATTTTCAGCATCAGAAAAAATAACATTGACACTATGCAAGTTACTAAGAATTTTGTCAAAGCGAGCAAAGAGATCATCAATGGACTCATAGGGTTGCATCTCGAAGCGCATGTATTGTTTCTTGAACATGTCTTGCCTTACCTCCTTGATCGTGTTGGATCCTTCGTGATAGTCACAAAGAGCTCTCCATTCATCGTATGCCGATCGGAGATGTGCAACACGGTCGAAGTCGCTCTTTGTGAGTCCTTGAATGATCAAGTTTCGGGCTTTGTTGTTATTGTCGACATCCCGTAGGTTTGTAGCCGTAACTTGATTGTTAGGTGGCACTTCGTAAGGCCTGTACACCTTCTCCCATATTGCGAAGCCTTGTGCCTGGATGAAAACCTCCATGTGTGCCTTCCAAACCTGAAAGTCAATACCAGCAAACACATAAGGTTTTGCAGAGTATTTCTCCATGATGATTAGTCAAAACACGTGAAAATCAAAAAGAATAGAGCACTGCGGCTCTGATACCAATTGTAGGATCGAAGAGCACATGAAAAGCTACCAGAGGGGGGTGAATGGTAGATTTAAAAATCTTACGCAGCGGAAACAATTAAATCCCAACCCCTTCGGCAGAAGAATGATCTGTTAAAGAAATCGTGTGTGAGACTAATCTAAACGTGTTTCACCTCAAAAAAAGTCATAGATACCATAGAGAATCAAGTCACGAAGAAAACACAACAAGAATCACTCAAATCCGTCAAGAGAAACTCAAGCTATGATTGAAAGATCAAACAAGGGTCAATCTGTCCTACCTGAGAAAAACAGTTCTGGAACGCTGCAAAGAAACTCGTGTAAATCAGAAATCACAAATCCAATGACCGTGAAATTTTGACGGATGATAGATAATCAAGTTTTGAAGACAACAAAAAAATAATAACGTCAATTGGATCTGTAAAACTCGAGTTATGATAAAACCACCGACGAAAGGTAGTGCTGTCTAGAAACTCGACGAGTAAAACTTGTCTGGAAAAAGTCAGACGAACAAGGCACAAATGTTCCTTAAAACTATGAATTTTATTCAATAGAACACAAGAGGAACAGCCCCAAAGTCGTATCCCACGAGCTCTGGCCTCCCTTGCTTATATAACCAGCTCGAAAGCCAACTCAACTCAAATCAGGACCCTAATCCTACTCCGTTCACGAATGGAAACTTTCCATAACTTCTTAGGACTCTTCTATATGAAGATAGAAGCAATATTAAGACTTCCAAACACCTTAGGAATGTATCCCACATTCCTAAAACAACTCAAATTCATTACCCACACGAAATCCTAACATAACCAACTCGATACTTTCCATACCGAGCCATAACCGACTCCGCCATAGCAAAAGTCATCAACCGATACGATCTGATCCTTCCAACCAGATCTTCTCATACATAAACCATCTTCGGAACCATGTTGCCACTTCATGCACCGCATGCATATGTGCAAACACCTTCCTTTGATGTCTAGTAACCTTCATATGCACTGCTCTTGATTCAATCATCCTGCGCGACCTCCTGACCCGCTCAACCACAATTCCTCTTGAATTTGGTTGCTGTAACCTCATCTCCTCCCTGAGACTAGTACAAAGGATCCTATCACCATCCATGTCTTGAAATCAAGCAACACCTGCACATGAACAAACAACCAATCTGTACAAGCCCAAGTCCGTGACTTGACTCAAGTCAGTTCCAAACACAACACCTTACGTGAGCACCTCACAGAAGCATGTCGCAAAGCATATCAAAACGATACCAGTCATATCAACCAAAACGCACCAAAAACTTAGCAAATGAATACTAAACAATCTTTCTAAGAATATAAAGCAAGTTCGAAATATTGCAAGATAAAAGCAGGAACATTGCGATCAAGCTCTGAACCTTGCCAAAGCTAATCGGAGCTTGAGCCGGAGCTTACAAAAGCTAGTACAACCTAGCGCCGGAGCTTACCAAATCTAGTCGGACCTAGCGCCGGAGCTAACCAAAACTATTTGGAACTAGTCATCCCAAAAGTCGGAGCTAGAAAAACATGTCGGAACTAACCAACATAAGTCGGACCTAGCGAAACATTTCGGAGCTTAACAAAGACATGTCGGAGCTAAAGACAAAGCTCACCGGAGCTACCAAAAACATGTCGGATCTAGACAAAGAATGTCGGACCTATTGTCGGACCTTGTAGAAGCTCGAAGCTAGAGTCGGAACTTTCTAAAAAGATGTTATGGCAGCATTCAGAACTTTTATTATCAAAGCCAATGTATTCAGCACACATAGGTCTCACACATATCCATCATTCTCGTTTACCATCATAATTCACTTATAACCAGCTAACAATTAATGTCACCACCATATATCAAATTCATATCCTTCCGTAATCTGACTATACTCATGTGACAAACCAACCCATACCAAACCATCCCAAAATCCCAAATCCAATTCTAATCTATGTTGTCCAGGTGCTCGTTACCGGGAGCACAGCTATCATGATAGTTTTTAACACTCTGCATAGGTTGTACCACTTTACCCACATGTTCGTGATTTCATCACCTTTCGATGACTAAGAACCTCTATTATGCCTTATCACACTTTCATAGGTGTGTGGCCAATAGATCACAAAATAGCCTTTCAAAAGGGACTACTAGTATGTACGGACCCACTAAGGTTTCACCGGAGGATTGAATCTCCATTTTCCCACCCACGAGCCCCCTCGTGTCCATGCAGATCTCAAGGTAGCCCTACTCGACTCCCATTCCCCGCGCCATCCAATGGTCCATACAATACTAGTAGCACTCCTAATTATTCAGCTATGCCGCACCCATACTTGGCCTTGTGGTGGCACTGTTGTCCTAGCATATTCTCGCATGAACCGGTCCATAGATCTAAGGCAAGCAAAATCACTATATCATACAACCCATCCTCAAAGCAATGTTGGCTTAGATCACCCAAGTCCCATATCACAAATGATTTATCATTATTCCATCTTCATTAATCCACATGATTAGAGTTGTTAAGCAAGTTTATATTGTTTCCCATAACCCCATAAAGCGATGCGACTCAAAAGAGAAACACCCATATCTGACTCACCATGTACCCGGCGACAAGGGGTAACATACCACGCTAGTAAACTCCTACGTGTGGGTTTCCCATCATATTGACACGAGCATGCAATTTTGCAAACAAAACATTTAATAAAACAGGACCAATATGATCAAAGGCACTTGACTTGCTCTGATTGATGGGGTTGCTCAAGCGCTTCAAAGTCTTGGTTCTGGTAATCCTCGTACACGGCCTCTTGAGCAAGTCCCTCTTCTTATGATCACACACATACAAGAAAATACATACGAATCAACATGATGCACACATATTAATCAATATGCAATGACATGAATGCATGCAAGGTTCGATAATTAATTATCTACGGTTGTTTATTAATTAGATGCAACTAGTTCATATGTGTTCATGCAAGTTTATGGGGGTTTTAGCGAGAATTATGGTTGCTAAATTAAAATAGATAGGTGCAACTACGATTCAATTCTGGGTATTAGATCTAATACGTTGCTAAAATTTGTGTCGAAAAACGTATCCTACCGTAGATGTGGCGGCTTCGAAGATCGTGGGACGGAGGCGTAGCTTAGACGAAGTAGACAGTGCAGCAATCCTCCGGCGGCACGATGATGGCGGCACGACGATATCCGGCAGACAGCGGCTCCTTCCTCCTCTTCCTCTTCTTTCTCCTTGTGGCGGCCTCCTTTTTCCATCTCGCGGCTAGGTTTTTTCTTCTCCCTGGCGATGCTACAATACGCTAGGAAATTTTTTACAAGGGTTGGGCTTACGGGGGTCGGCGCTATTTATAACCAGCGGAAGCGCGGCCAGAGACCGGCTCGGTTACAAACCGAGCGCGGGAGCGTGCGCATCCCTGCGGCGTACGCGACTGGTAAACCGAGTCCCAACCCGACTCGGCTCGGGTCCCGAGCGCGCGTGGGCGCCGGCTCGGACGCGCCTGGCGCCAGGGCGACTCGACTGCCTGGAACCTTTCGGGGGTGGGAGCAAAGCTTCTCTCGGAAACTTCCCGAAGGTTCTGGACATTCTTTTTTTTTCTTTATAGGTTTTATATGCATTTGTTTTATGTTTTTTATTTATTTATTTTCCATTTGTTTATATTTATTTTCTATTATATATTTTATATTCTTATTCACTTTTCCTATTACATACACATATTTTTATACGTATGTTTCATATTTCATTTTTCTTCTCTTTTGTTCTACTAATGTTTCATGCATGAAGATGTATGCAATGCATGATGCTAAAAATGAGGGTGTTACAAAATTCCCCCGGAGTCATCGGGAATCGTCGAAACAAGTCGAGTCCAGATTTTTGTCTGGTGCTGCGCCACCAAATCGGGCCTTTGGGCCTTGTATCCCATATGAGTCTGTTGGAGACGCGTCTAAGAGTGTTTTGGCCGAACCCTAGCCTTTAAATACTGTAGCCGCCTGTCATATTTGTTGGGTTTGGCTTAGATTAATAATATTGTTGTTCTACAGTTTGTGAGACCCTAACTTCGTGATTTCAGATTGTGTCTTCTATGTTCTTGCTTGTGTTCTCGGTTGCACTTGCAAGGATCCTTCTTAGCGAGGTCAATCATGTGCAGCATGGTTGATAACCAACGGAGCGGAGGTGTAGTGATTGCAGGGGTTGTGTTCTACTCGAGAGCCTCGGATCATCAATGTCGAGATCTCCATCAATCGACTTATCCAATACCATTCGGAAGATTAGGTCAAAAGTACTCACCGATTGGTATTAGATTTTCAGGTTGCCTTTGAGGTATCTTCATTTTCCTTCCATTAGATAAGTTTTGTTTCGTACCTAGAGTCTACAGAAAAGAGACAAAAAATCATTTTTACCGCTTCCTAGATATAGTGCCTGCAATTTCGTTTTTCAGTTTGCATTGTTGAGTTTGCATTCGTATGGTCGAGTCTTGTTGCTGGTTTAGCTTTGTGCTTTGGGTCCTAGTTATCGTGTTTTGTCCTTGTTTTCTTGCTGTTCGACACCTTTTCGATAATCCCTAAACAACAAACTGATCCACCACGTTCATCTGTTTGCACTAGCTAGCCGCCTTGTGTGAACTCCCACATCGCCAGCCCTTGATTAGGTGACAAACCTTTGTGCCAGTCATCCTTGAATCATCACACACCATCCCATCAGTCGTCATGCAAAGTTCCAATCATTTTCATATCCGACTGCGAGTTCTGTTCTCAAACCGAGTTGTCTTTATTTTGCCTTGCTACTCCCTTGTGTTGTGCTAGGTCCTAGAGTACTTGGTTAACCAGCAACAATTTCCTACATTGAATACTTACTCAACTTTGTTTACCTGTTAACGATTTCTGCTCATTAGCCACCATATTATGACATTCAAGCTCCACCTTTCTCTTGAGCATAACATGTACCTTTGCAATCATCCCACGGTTCATTGGTTCATCTCACCGTCCACACCACCTGCTGTGTCGGTAAGAACACTTGTAAGAGTGTGGTAAGACACTTGAGCGAGAGAGATTGTTTTCTTCCACCTTTCACAATGTCACTGTAGTTGATAGGAATAACATCTTTTTGTTGCCTTTTGTTTCCTACTAACAATGGCAGAAGAAAACAATGATGATGAATGTGTTCAACATGCTGAATTGCGTGATATGATGAAGGTGATGATGTATATGTTCACCAAAAGCAACGCAGCAACGAAGGAGTCATTGGCGAACTTGACTAGCCAACTTGATGACCTTGCTCTTTGATGAATAATCTTGAGGCTCGGTTGCCTCTTGCTGAAAGACATGAATACAATGCTTATGATGATATGGAAGATCACAACAATCAGCCGAGATTTCCACTTTATCGTCGATGTATGGGAGGTAATAATCATCATAACAATTATTATCGTCCTCCTGATGACCTTTTGCTAAAGTGAAATTTACTATACCCTCTTTTTCTGGTGCTTATGATGCTGAGGCTTATCTTGATTGGGAGACGACATTAGAGCAAAAATTTAATGCTCATCTTGTTCCTAAACAACATAGAGTTCGTCAAGCCACTAGTGAGTTTAAGGACTTTGCTATCATATGGTGGAATGAACTTGTTAAAACTAGAACTGATCCTCCAACATGGGATAGATTAAAAGAAGCTATGTGTGTTCGATTTGTTCCTCCTTCTTTTTAGCTGGACCTTTACAAAAAAATTCAGCGCTTAGAACAATGTAACATGTCCATAGAGGAGTATTATCAAGAGTTACAAAAGGGTATTCTGCGTTGTGGGGTAGTAGAGGACATGGATGATAAAATAGCTCATTTTTATGGGGGGGGGGGGTTGAGGCATGAATTTTAGAACATTGCTGATTACAAGTAATATGGTATTGTTAACAGATTTTTTCAGCTTGCTATGTTGGCAAGAAAAGAATTGCAGGGCTAGCAACAACAGCAACAACGCACGAGGAGCAACTTCACGCCGCGTTCGATGTCTACACCATCCAAAACAGCACCATCTTCGACCTTCCGTGCAACGACTACACGATCCAATGGCGGCCAACAAACTACACCTACTGCTCCACCTTCTCGCGTGCCGGAGGGAAGCAAGACGACATCATCAAGCCTTCGTTGTCCACTCCTTCTACGAGTTGTACTTCCGACATTAAGTGTTGCCGCTGCCAGGGACTTGGTCACATGATGAGATCTTGCCCGAGCAAACGAGCATGCATAGCAAGCGATGATGGCGGGTATGATAGTACTTCGGATGTTGAAGATGAATATTCTCTTGCTACTAACATTGTAGAGCCAAATGACGAACACACTGATGAAGAGGTACTTGGTACATTGGCGACAGAGAACTATAGGAGCATCATTGTGCAGCATGCCTTCAGCTCCAAAGTGGAGGCCGACGACAAGCTACAACGACATAACCTCTTCCATATGTTTCTCGCCGTCAAGGACTGTCGTGTACACACTATAATTGATGGAGGTAGCTGCAATAGCTTGGTGAACACGGACGTCGTCAAGAAACTTGGTTTTACAACAAGAGCACACCCTCGTCCATACCACATTCAATGGTTCAACAACAGCGGTACGGTTGGGGTAACATAAATAGTGAGAATACATTTTTCAATTGGTTCTTACAATGATTTTGCTGATTTTGATGTCGTTCCTATGGATGCTTGTTCTCTTTTATTGGGTCGTCCTTGGGAATTTGATATGCTATTCATCATGGTAGAACTAATAAATATACTCTCATGCATAAAGGAAAGAAAATCACTTTGCTTCCCATAACTCCCGCTGAAATTGTGCATTTTGATAAGAGTAGAATTTGTGATCGCAAAGCAACAAAACTAGAATCTGAAAAACAACAAGTCATTAAGTTAAAATCACCATCGTTGCTCACAACTAAATCTGACCTTGCTGATTTATTCGATGCTAAGGGGATGTGCTATGCTTTAGTATGCAAAGAAGCCATGTTTTCACTTCATGAATTGTCTATTGCATTGCCCCCTGCTGTTGCTAACCTTTTGCAGGAGTTTGAGGATGTGTTTCCCTGCGAGATACCCCATGGTTTACCACCCATGAGAGGCATTAAACACAAGATCGATTTGATTCCTGGAGCAAGTTTTCCAAATCGTGCAGCATGTAGGGCGAATCTAGAAGAAACTAAGGAAATTCAGCGACAAGTCCAAGATCTTTTGGACCGCGGGTACATTCGTGAAAGCCTTAGCCCTTGTTTCGTTTCTATTCTTTTGGTTCCAAGAAAGATGTAGTTGGCGCATGTGTGTTGATTATCGAGCGACTAATAACATCACCATTCGATATCGTTATCCTATTCCTCGCTTAGATGACATGCTTGATTAATTGAGTGGTTCTATCATCTTCACAAAAATTGACTTGGGTAGTGGCTACCACCAAATTAGAATGGCACTAGGAGATGAATGGAAAACTGTAATTAAAACCAAGTTTGGACTTTATGAGTGGCTAGTCATGCCTTTTGGTTTAACTAATGCACCCACACCTTTATGCGATTAATGAACGAGGTTTTACGTGCTTTCATTAGACAATTTGTGGTGGTTTGCTTCAATGGTATCCTCATTTACAGCAAGTCATATGATGAACATCTTGATCATTTACGTGTTGTTCTTACTGTTTTGAGAGATGCACGCTTGTCTGGTAACCTCAAAGAGTGTGTCTTTTGCACCAATCGAGTCTCGTTTCTTGACTATATTGTTTCCTCATAGGGAATTGAGATGGATGAGGCAAAAATTGAAGCGATCACTAGCTGTCCAGCCCCAAAAACCATCACGCAGGTTCGTTGTTTTCTTGGTCTTGCAGGTTTTGCGGGATTTCAGCACCATTGCAGCACCTTTACATGAGCTAACAAAGAAGGGAGTGCCGTTTCGATGCGGCGAACAACAGCAACAAGCTTTCGATGCTCTCAAATCGAAGCTTACACAAGCACCATTGCTACAACTTTCTGATTTTGACAAGACCTTTGAGCTAGAATCAGATGCAAGCGACATTGGTATTGGAAGGCGTTCTCATACAAGGAGGTAGACCCGTTGCTTTCTTTAGTGAAAAACTTCATGATCCTTCTCTGAATTATTCTACTTATGATAAGGAATTGTATGACTTAGTGCGAATATTACAAACTTGGCAAAATTATCTTTGGTCTAAGGAGTTTGTCATACATTCTGATCATGAATCATTGAAGTATCTTAGGTGACAAACCAATCTGAATAAACGACATTCTAAGTGGATTGAGTTCATAGAGTCGTTTCCATACATCATTAACCATAAGAAAGGGAAGGAAAATGTCATTGTCGATGCATTATCTAGACGTTATACCATGCTGTCCCAAGTTGATAATAAAATCTTTGGATTGGAAACAATAAAAGCATTATATCCTACTGATTTGTACTTCAAAGATGCTTTTGAAAATTGTAGCAAAGGAAGAACTTAGAATAAATATGTGCTGCGAGAGGGTCTCCTCCATCGTGCTAACAAGCTATGCGTTCCAGCTAGCTCCATGCGTTTATCACTTTTGCAGGAAGCACATGGAGGAGGTTTGATGAGACATTTTGGAGTGAAGAAAACTGAGGACGTGTTGTCCACACAGTTCTTTTGGCCAAAGATGAGGCGTGATGTCGAGCTCTATGTGTCACAATGCACTACTTACAATAAAGCTAAGTCTCGCCTTAACCCACATGGTCTTTATATGCCTCTTCCTGTTCCTAGTGTACCTTGGGAGTATATTTCTATGGACTTCTTTTTGGGATTACCTAGGACTAAGAGGGGGAGGGATAGTATTTTTGTAGGTGTTGATCGTTTCTCCAAAATGGCACACTTTATACCTTGTCATGAGAATGATAATGCCTCACACATTGCTGATTTGTTTATGACGGAAATTCTTTATTTACATGGTGTGCCAAATACTATTATTTCTGATTGTGATGCAAAAATTTTAAGTCATTTTTGGAGAAATTTGTGGTATAAATTGGTAACCATGTTGCTGTTTTCTACTACATGTCACCCACAAACGGATGGGCAGACCGAGGTAGTTAATCGTACTTTATCCACCATGTTGCGGGCTTTCTTGAAAACAAATTTAAAGTTGTGGGAGGAGTGTTTACCCCATATAGAATTTGCTTACAACAGATCTGTTCACTCCACGACGAAGATAAGTCCATTCCAGGTAGTGTATGGTTTCAATCCATGTGCTCCTATTGATTTACTACCTTTGCCTCCTTCCAAAACTAAAAATTTGGATGCTACACAACGATCTGAATTCAGTCTTAAGCTGCATAAAACTACAAAGAAAAATATTGAAAAGATGAATGAGAAATATAGGATTGCGGGTAGTAAAGGTAGAAAAGAAGTAAAACATGAACCGTGTGATTTGGTGTGGTTACATTTGAGAAAAGAGCGATTCCCTGACTTGAGAAAATCTAAACTTATGCCACGAGCTCCTGGTCCTTTTAAGATTGTTGAAGAGATTAATGATAATGCATATAAGCTTGAGTCGTCTCCAGATTTTGGGGTTAGTCCCACATCTAACATTTCAGATTTGCGACCGTACTTGAGAGAAGAAGATGAACTTGAGTCGAGTACGACTCCGATTCAAGAGGGGGAGGATGATGAGGACATCACAACAGCGGAGACGCACATTGAACTGCAAGGACCAATCACAAGAGCACGAGCAAGGATAATAAATCTGCAGGTGAACTCGATCCTAACTTCCTTTGCATGTGAGTTTGAGAATGGATTGCTATTTGATGATTTAATTGTTATTAGGAACAATGGAGAAGATCAACAAGTGAAGGGAATAGGCCCCGGAAACATGGAGCCAGTTGGGATGTCCACAGGTTGATGGAATCAGTTTACAACTCAGACTCGAGTTCAACTCAGAGTCCAGGAGCAGTCCATCTTAAAACGGACACCCAGGATGCATACAAACTCCATTTTCAACTTTCCACATATGCACAGAAAGACGAGAAGATAAACTTTCCAATGGCTCCAGTCCCACCTCAAAATTTCTCCGAAGTCATCGGAAATTGTCGAAACAAGTTGAGTTTAGATTTATGTTCGGTGCTGCGCCACCGAATCGGACCTTTCGGCCTTGTATCCCGTATGAGTCCATTAGGGACGCTTCTAAGAGTGTTTTGGCCGAATCCTAGCCTTTAATTACTGCAGTCGTTAGTCATATTCGGTGGGTTTTGCTTAGATTAATAATATCACCGTTCTACGGTTTGTGACCCCAACATCGCGATGTCAGATCATGTCTTCTACATTCTTGCTTGTGTTATCGGTTGCACTTGCAGAGATTAGCCTTCTTGGCGAGGTGAATCATATGCAGCACGGTTGATAACCAACGGAGCAGTGGTGTAGTGGTTGCAGGGGTTTTTCGTGTTCTACTCGAGAGCCTTGGATCATAAACATAGAGATCTCCATCAATCAACTTATCCAATACCTTTCGAAAGATCGGGCCTAAACTACTCATCAGTCCAGCTCGCCTTTAACTACGAGTGCAAGTATCTAGAAGAATAGCACGACACCCTGAGGTGTTGGAGCCAACAACTGCACTTCAAGATGAAGCTGACGCAGTCCTGGCTCGCAGACCACAGGGAGTGGGTGGCAGCGAAGAAGGCCCAGCATACGCGTTTGAACAATGCGCTGAATGAAAGGGAGGTTGCCATAAAGGCCCTCGATGAGAAGACTCAGGAGATCTACAAGCACGCCAGAAAGTCCAATGAAGTGGCTGGCAGTCGCTCGGAGAGTCTCGAAGCTTTGAGGGATCAGCTCCTCAAGCGCTAGGATGAAATTCAAAAGAGGGAGGATGAACTCTCTGAGAAGCTGGCATGCAGCGAGCAAGATTTGGCTGGTCGTGTGGAAAAATTTAAGTCCTGGTGCGAATAAGAGAAGCACCAAGTATGGTTGGTAGGAGAAGGAGTAAGCAAAAGAGAGAATGGTGTCTCTGCTAGGGAGGACAAGGTGAAGGCAAAGGAGAAGGACCTTGCGGAAAGGCGAGGTCGCATTCACCTTCAGGAGAAGCATATCACTGACCAAAGAGGTTGCTGGCTGAACGGATCCAGTAGCACACAAAAGAGGTCGAGCAATTCTCGAAGGAGGGTTCTGCGGAGCTTTCATCTGCAAGGAAGTCACTGGAGGAGCTTCGGAGCATAAGAGAAATTAAGTCCCAGCAGGTCTGGGACTTCCTCGGGTGGGCGAATGAAACTTTAGTTCCTCTGGGATTTAGCCGGTCCAACCGGCAGACCCAGAGCAAGAGATGGACAAGGCTTTGGTGGCTCTGAACTCTACCGGCGGTAAGCCGGATGCACTGAGAGACGTGGTCGTCGACCAGATCGATACTGAAGGGAAGTCTATGGTTAGGAACATCGCAGATATGTGCTGACGTGTTTCTAAAGCCAAGACTCCTTGATGTCTTTAGCTTCGGTGGTTGAAGGACCCATCGCTGAGGAAGAAGAAGCTGCCAAGGCCAACGTCCAAGAAGCCGCAAAGAAAGTTGCTTCATACTTCGTGAGGAACTCCATTAGCTAGGACCTTTCTTTTAGTACATTCACCTTGTAAACCTCCAATTTTGAATGAATGAAATCCTTTTTGACTCCATTTTTGTCTTCAATACATTGCCCTTTATCTTGTTGGCCCCCTGGTAGATGTGTTCAATTGATTGAGGACATCTACCATAAGGAATTTGACAATGTCTTGAAAACTTGGTTGCTCCGAACTTGTAGCCACCATGATAGCTTCGAGGCCTGAGTCTTGCTTCCGAAATCTCTAAGGACCCTTTGTTACATCAACGGCGGGCCCCCAGGGAGTTTTCGGAGCTTAGTTGCTTTGATGGCGCCCACTGTCAGCGCATAAAACATCAACGCTGGGCCCCCTGGGGTTGTCAGAGCTTAGTTGTTCCAACGACGCCCACTGTCAATGCATAAAACATCGACGATGGGCCCCCTGGGGGTTGTTGAAGCTTAGTAGCTTCGACAGCGCCTACTGTCAACGTGTAAAACATCAACGGCAGGCCCACTAAGAGTTTTCAGAGCTTGTTCGCTTCGATGGCGCCCACTATCAATGCGTAAAACATCAACGGCGGGCCCCCTGGGAGTTGTTGGAGCTTGTTCGCTTCGACACGCCAATTTTCAACACATAAAGCATCGACGGTGGGCCCCTTATGGGTTGTTAGAGCTTGTTCGCTTTGATGACGCCCACTATCAATGCGTAAAACATCGACGGCGGGCCTCCTTCATCATCGCTTGTGCAGATTGCCGTCAATTATTTATTTTTCCTGCGCATGAGAGACAAGAAAAGCAGTAAAATTCGTCCTGTTGTCTATAGCTTATTTGCGGCTTATTATCCTTCTTTAAATTTTTAGATCCTAACAAACTCACTATGACAACATAAGTATATTGATTAAACTTCCTTAGATCTGAATGTTTTCCGGACCCGCCTTACTGATACCCACTAGAATAGGTAGAGTGGCATACTTAGGGTGTTGGACCAGGCTAAGTCGATAGCGCACTCCGGACCTGTCATTGGCTTTGGTTTTCAGGCGAGTATACCATCTAGCAATACTAAGATCTGATAGAAGATTACCATTAGAACTTATATATGACATGAATCTCTAGAACTAAATTTCAAGTGGATTGCACAACATTGCTATTGACAAGAAGGTAAAACATGGTAAAAATAATAAATATGTGCAAAATTAATGCACGTAGAGTCTGTTTGCACATAAATGTATTTCATTATAGGTCCAAATAACAGGGGAGACAAGGGCACACTTAATGTACAGAACCAAGTTAAGTGTGCTATTCATCTTGTACTAACCCAGGGAAGGTGAAGACACACTTAAAGTACAGGACCAAGTTAAGTGTGCTTTTGATCTAGGACTAACCTGGCTCTGTTCATAGACTCTGTGAAATGCATTTTATACAAATAAAGACTCACCTCCGTGTAACTAAGTGTAAAACTTACAAAGGTGTTCAATGTTCCAGGGGTTGGGAAGTGGTATCTGTTGACATTTCTTACATCACAGATACAAATCTGCAAGCGCACGAAAGATGTTGTGTAGCATTCCACCCAAGAGTATTCCCAAGGGTATCGTATATATCCCAAAGGAAAGCGGTAAAGTAAAGTAACACTTGTCTTATGATCAAGGTATAGGGTACTAAGTGTTTATTAGAACAGGGGTAAGATGATAATAAAGGTAGTGTGACACACACCTAAGCAATCCACTCTAATGATAAGGTTGTCCTAGCGAGGGTTAGACTATGAGATGGAGCTACTCCTACTGTGCTCTAATTACTCATATACATATACTAATAAAGTACACATGAATAAGCTAACGGTGAATACTAGGGCTTAGTGGTCCAACATATCGAGCGCGGGCTTACCCTGGTCTGCCAGGCGACTCCCACCAAGAGCCTACATCGTAGCCGAACGTGGAGGATTACAACGGACGGATGGGTCCGTCACCACCTACCGCCTACCTCTACAACTCTTGGACTACGAGGCATCCAACACTACTTAACTATCCAAGCACCACACTTGCATGCTAAGTAAATACCTTAAGAGTTGCAGCCTAATATTCATCCTAAGGCAATGACTAACCTAAACATCATTGAACCAATGTTGGATCCAAGCACTAACATATTCATATTAACATAATCATATTGTTACCTAATTAGACTATAGTGAAGGTGTATGATGTTTATGATAACATGATAATGGAATTATGTCTAGATCATAACAACATCTACACCTAGCACATACATGGACTCCACAACCAAACAAGGAACACTTTGCCCAAGTATATGAATAAAGAGAGACTAATAATACTATTATTATAATGCATAAAGTCACAAATACAAAAAAAAATACATGAGTCATACCTTCCCCAATTTGGACTTGGGACTAGAGGCTCCTCTTTACTACCTAACCTCCACTAAGGACTTAGAGAACTAATGTATACAGGAGGGTGAATGCTCAAGTGGTGTGTGTTGAAGTGAGGGGTAAGGGTCCTATTTATAGCTTGGAGAAGGGTTGGTTCTCGCCACCAAAAGCACGCGAATCAGTCACCCATGACCTCTTCAAGCCGGGAGGAGCCAAAATGTGGCGTTTGACCGCGTTTGGCGCCAGGAACTAGTCGGCCGACTAGGGGGGTCGTCTGACCTAGTCCTGGCTCCAAACGGTCAGTTCTTCCTCTAGGTGACTAACAGGTTGGTCCCATTCCATGATATGGGTGCTACACCGTTGGATGGCCTCGGATACTTCTGTTTGTGGGTCATTTGATCCATGGGGTGCCACATGTCGATGCTTGATTAGTTGGGATGATATTTTATAGGATCCATGCCCTTGTTTCACTTAAATTCTGTGTAAAATGCCTACATGCACCAATTTCTCCAAGTACAAGTGAAAATAGGTTAAATAAAAAGGTGATGTGTGCAATAAATGATATTTTTTCACGTAATTGAGTTATATTGACGGGTGAAATTGGTATATAACAGCCGTCAACAAACTCCCCCAATCTTATCCTTTGCTCGTCCCGAGCAAAGTCAAGACTTTATGTTGATGATCAGAAGTTGCTAGAATGTTCTATTTTTCACAAGTACCATGTGCACAAAAAAATACTCTACCTAGTATTGCAAAAATTGGCATGGTACTTCACTCATCTTAAGTCATTATGGGGCTTATGCCATCTCCTATTCATGGGTGGTTGAAAGATAGAACAGAAAATGGAGCACACATACCCTAGAAATCAAGTTCCACTCAAATTCTGAAGAGTTCAATTTAGATTATAAGTACCTCAATTTGATTCTCTCAGTCTCTCCTTTATATGTAGTGCAAATATGTCCTCACCAAGGCATTTTGCCTAAATTCATCCTACCACTAAATAAGGCTTGTATGTGGAGCTTGGTAGGGAATATAGTAGGCATATTTTCAGCACATAATATTGCTAAGTCAAAAAAGCAAGCGTTAGGAGAAATCAATTCAAAACTATTTGATTCAAGACTTG
The DNA here is from genome assembly GCA_036927565.1 of Tuctoria greenei. Lineage (NCBI taxonomy): Eukaryota > Viridiplantae > Streptophyta > Magnoliopsida > Poales > Poaceae > Tuctoria > Tuctoria greenei. The sequence continues at coordinate 54,793,315 of JAYESD010000001.1, forward strand.
TGCATGTGTGATAGAATGGGGGTGGATGTGGATATTTGAGATGACTCCTATGTATGTAGACTCTTATTTTGTAGGGATGAAACAAGGCTACTTTTCCTTTTTATTTTTCTCTTTTTTTTCTCATGCCTATGATGTAAGCATGCATTTTCTTTTATCTTTTTTTTGTAGCCATGTCTTCTACTCCCTTTTTATGCAATAAATTTGGGGAGAGTACTAAGCATGAATGGTATGGAGTTTCTCTTTTTATTGTGGAATGGTGGTATGATGGGAATTTTGCTTACTTCTAGTGTAGAAGTATAGCATGTGCAATTGAAATCTTGAATTCAAAACATAATGAATGAAATCTCACATAGGTCTATACTATTTTGACAAAGCTCAATGTGAAGACAAATAGCACATGCATAAGATCTCTCAGTGTAATGTATCATATGACTCTGGTGGGTATTTCCAATCAAATGAGAGTAACTTGAATCTTTTTAGAATTTCTCCGGAAATCTAAGTTTCACTTTCAAAATAGGAATAGCAGCCCTATCACTATATCATATCTCACAACAACTTAGAATTGGATTAAAATTTTGCTACCCATAATTTCTAGATCAAGGCAAAATTAATTCTAGCCAATGAAAGCAATATTTTGGAGAGTAGTAAGTTGTAAACTAGGTACACAACGTAAGAAAGGCTCATACGAGACGTGCCCGAACAAAGAAGGAAGACGAACAAACTGTGTGTCTTCGTCATCGTGTCTCGCATTATGTTGTCATCAGAGATGGGCGGCAAGGCGCATCGCCAATTATACTAGGTGGGAGACACGCTCAAAGGCAGTGCATCTCCTTTCACTGAGTCATAACAGACGACCTCTACGAGGTCATTGGAGACGGGCGAGGTGCGCATCACCCATCATTTTGAATGATAGGCACGCCCTAATGCAGCGCATCCCATATCTATTGAATAGTCCGAGACGTTCTTTATGACTGCCTGTTGCGCATTTGTTGTCTTATCTGAGACGTCCTATAAGGAAGCGTGTCTCCTTTATTTAGATAATCCAAGGTATCCTCTGTTACAGCGCATCGCGAATTCTTTGCAGGCAAGTTTAGTGCGGCGCTAACAGGAGACGCTCTCTGCTAGACGCACGTTTCCTATTAGGTACCCCCACCCCTAATTATCCTGGTTCCCGGCTACATCCTGGAGCTAGCCACGATTTGGCAGTCGCATTGCCTATGTCAGCAACATACACATATAGAAACATATGTAGCCAAATGGATCCTGTTCATCCAGCTTAACATGTAACTAATCAAATATTAACAAAGTGTACACACATTGACCAATCAAATATTAACAAGTGTAAATCGTGGTTACCAAGTAACTATTTACACAGAATTCCCCTATTCATCCAGCTTAACATGTAACTAGTTTACACAAAGTGTCGCCTAATCTTTTATTGGGTAATGAAATTCTCTGTTGAATTAATGATTTCAGAAAAGATAAACCTGCATAGGATGTCTCTAACTTGCTGAAGGCTACGATGTTCAGCATTCCATAAGATGGGTTCGTAGTCCTGCCACATGATAAAATGAGATTTAGCAAAAGATTAGTAATAAAGTAAAATAAATTCACTTACACATACATTGCAATTAGGTTGCTCTCCAAATAAAGCCATGTGTATGCAGACGTGGAAGTCGCATGTGTTGCCCGGAGCTTGTTGTGGGACGTCGAATGCAGTATGATGTGTAAGTTGTCGCTGTTTTCCTTTTACTTGTCGAAAAGCCCTAAACAAAAACATTCACAGTTAATGTAAAATTATTGTGAAAGGAAACTAAAGTGAAGAAAGAACTTACTCATCAATAACAGAAGAGATATCATTCCATGACCAGGTCTTTTGCTCGCCAGTTTTTTCATTTGTCGGCCTTGAGGAGTCACAGTACCAGACCTGGTCGTACCGTGTAGATATTGCTATAGTTACCCAATGGTTACCATGTTGAACGATAGGACTAGGAGGTCCTTGTCACTGTATTATTTCATTGCCTTCACAAAATATTGAATAACTTCTTTTCTGCCCTTCGCCGTTTGCAGAAGAGGTTTTGCTGTTGCTAGCAGGTCAAGATATGCAGCAGACGCGTTTCGCGTGTTATGACGAGCATGTTGTTGCTGGTACCTACACACAAAATGCCAAATTTGTCACCTATAACACTTGTATTGAGTATGTATTGAAGAACCTAGTTTTTTAGGAGACTTACAATGCGAAGTAGCGTTTTAGGGAGATATCCAACGCATGGAGGTTGAAAAGGTCGTAGAGATCAGACCATCAGATGACAAAAGCGCCATCACCCGAGAGAAAGTGTTTATCCTTAATTGACACTAGTATGGTATCACACTTTTTGCAATTTTCCATGTAGTATTGATGAAGTTGAACACAAGGTTTAGGAACTTGTTTGAGTGTGGCCACAGCTAGCATCGGCTTTCCCAGTTCATACTTTGGGTTTGCATGCGTCATAGCTTTCGGCCCCCTCGAGTTAGGTTTCGACTCTCTCATTGATTTCTTCCAACCTTCCTTCGACGATAATCGTCGCTGTGGCAGACCGTTGTTCTTGGCACGTACATTCTTCGCCGTCTTTGTTGACGGCTGATTAGGTGTAGGGTGAAGGGCACTTTGAGTGCGAGGTGGAGACCGATGCAGCTACTCTTCAAGTGGAGAGTTCTGCGGCAGCTCTACAGTTGGAGACAGATGCGGCTTCTCTGTAACTAGAGGCAAATTCTCTCCAATTGGAGACTTCTGCTGCTTCTATATAACTGGAGGCAAAAATAGCTCTGGAACTGGAGATAGATCCATTGGAACTGGAGATTGATCCATCAGATCTGGATTTGGATGCAGAAGCAGGCATGCTTAGGGAGACATTTAAGTGGTCAATGCAGAAGCTGCTGCTGCTGCTGCTGGGTCAACAACAATAAGGCTCCGTCTCCACTGAACCCTTCTAGTAACTGCATCCCGCATAGTCAGTGTTGTATCGTCCTATGGCATTTCGAGCTCCAGGTTTTTTGTATTTTCATGCACCATGTCCGCCTTGACCACAACATAGGATGTTGTGTCCACCTGAATGTTGTCAAGCATGGTCTGATCAAGATACACTAGCCATCTCCCGACCTCCATTTGAGTCATTCCTCCGACCATTAGCAGAAGGTTGCATGTTGTTGGCTGAGCCAAGTTATTTATCGTGTCTGGCAAAATTGAAGGTACGGACGCTGGTGCCTGAAGATCCTCCTATGGTTGTCCACCCCCAGCTGTTGTAGAAGCAAAGTTGCTCCTACGCTCGTCGTCGTTGAAAAAAGCGTCAGGGATTGGTATACCTGCTCCCTCTAGCATTTGCTTCACGTCTCCTAGGAGATCCCTTCTAAGCTGTGTTTTCAGCTCCTCGACGTCAACCTGTGATGTCGAGGTCGTTTCCCGCTTCAGATAAGTAGTTTTGTGTTCCAGAAAATCCTCCCTCCAGGTCAACTTACTGGAAACACCACGAACATGGCCTTGTTGCTTCGGTCTTTGCAGGGCCTTGGTGAGGGCATCATTTTCCCTCTCACCATTTGACTCTTCGTTGCTCAGGTTCCAGGCTCTTTGAACGATGTTTGCAGTGCTAGGGCTATAGAAGGTCATACCGCCTAACTCAGACAGGTGTGAACGAGCACGCATAAATAGTTTCATCCATCCACTGAAACTTTCATATGGATTCTGAACACCTAGCAGGGCCAATGTTGAATCCTATTCTTCCCAAATCCTTTTTTACCGGCATAACCAGTGTTGCCAAGGTGGTAGTCAAGCTTGTTCTGCGATCGGAGCCACTTCATATGTTCACTGCTCTTGGCAAATTCCTGTGATTCGTACTTTTCAAGAAATCTCGTCTAGTCCTCTTCATACACATGTGGATACTTATGGAAGGGGGTTTATTGATTCTTCGCAAACTCACAAACCTTAGTTTTATAGGTCCTCCATGCATGAGAGATCACCTTCATAGCTAGCTTCTTCCCCTTCTGTTTCTTATGTTCCAGATATTGAACATATGGTTGGATAGAGCTTTCAAAGAGTTCATCCTTTCCGTTTTCGGTCAAGTGATCGAATCTCTCCAAGTTTAGCGGCACCCTTTCTCGAGCAGCTAGGCCACAAATTCTGGACAGTCTTATATTCACATCATGGTCCAGAGGTACGCCTTCATCATTGGACTCATCAATAGTCATAACGTCTGTCGGCCACGTCATCCGCGATCTTTTCTTTCTTGTGTTACTAGAGGCAGATGCATCCTCTTCATGTGTCTACTGCTGAGTCTGCTGCTGAGCCTCCTCTTCAATATGTTGTTGATGCTTCGACTGAGACATCTTCAAATTCACAAAAAACACTGAAATCCTGTAAAACATTATCAAATTTCAGTCACATTCGCACAAACGGTCACATAAGGGAGCAAATTCTCTCATGGCATTTGTACCTTAATAAGAAAAAGATCTATGTTCCAAGCGTAATACTCTAAGCGTAATACTCTATGGACCTTGTGGTCTCGAACCAAAGCGCGAACAAACTTATTAGGGCAGTGCCGAGCTATTCGACGGGGAGTCAAGGGTCGACGGCGGCAGCATGACAATGATCAAGAAGGTAGTGTCAAGGCGGCGACGTGCTCCGGGGAAGTGTACAGATGCAGTGGCGTGCTCCGGTGAAGGGGACGAGGTGACGATGGTTTCTAGGGTGAGAAGTGATCAGCGCACACGAAAAGTGAAAAGTTGTACTAAGTGTTGCGACGAGAGCTTGTGAAAGAGCTAAAAGTACCTTAGGGCAGTGTCAAGGCAGCGACGAGCTCTGGGGAAGCGGGCCGACGTGGCGGTGTGCTCCGGGGAAGGGTCGACGTGGCGGCGGTTTCTATGGCAAGAAGTGATCAGCGCGAGCGAAAAGTGAAAAGTAGTGCTACCCGTTGTGAAGAGAGCGTGCAAGAGAGCTAAAAGTACCTTAGGGCAACTATTGCAGACACGCCTCAGAAGAGCCACCGCCAAGCGTGTCTCACTTTAGGAAAGCGCATCTCTTTTATTTTGAATTAGTGTGCGTCCATTGCCATAATGCCATTCGGGCACAAGATTCGAAGTGCTCCGACCTCATTGTCGATGACATGTGGGACAGCGCCAAATCTAAACAACAAAATCGTCTAAATAAAACGTGTCTCACATTTTCTTGATTGAGAGACGCACCTTTGTGAGGCGCGTCTTGCATCACTTTAGTATATTTTTAGGAAGAGTCTAAATCAGAGACAGTGTTTTTGTAAATGTGTCTCACATTACCCTGTCTGAGAGACGCGCCTTTGTGCAGCCCGTCTCGCATTACTTTAATATCTTTTTAGGCAGAGTCTAAGTCGAACGTTCTTCTTTAAAATGCGTCTCACATTTTGTTGCCTGAGAGACGCACCCTTGTGAGGATCGTCTCGCATCACTATCCCATTTTTCAGGGGGAACCAATTGCTACATTCAGTAGTGCTTCCTTAAGAAACAGAACACAAGGCACAATACTTCTCCATAAGAAACAGAGCACATATGACCAATGAAAGTCAAATTTTCACTCAAATGGCAATATTTTCACACATTTGAGCATTTATCACACAAATATCCAAATGGGGGTCAATTTTTCACTCAGTTGACCATATTTGAACATTTTTACACATAATAAATTTGGTACTTTACGTTGAGGTCTTGGTTTTTTCAAATTCTTGACTTTTTCATGGTGACTATTCTGCAAGTAAAGAAGTTTGTTAACCGATGGTATTCTTAGCTTGATCATCGAGGTGACAAAAGGAGGAATCTCATCAAATTTGTCAAACTCTTCCTCATCGACGCCATTCTCGACTCCGACGATTTGTCGTTTTCCATGTATAACCACCTTAAGTATTTTATTTGTTGTGTCTGGAACATAGAACACATGAGAAACGTGTTTTGCTAACAGGAAAGGCTCCCACTTATATCCTTGATGGTTAAGATCAATGCTAGTGAAACTGTACTTGTCTTGTACAACACCTTTGATTCCATCAACCCAGTTGCAACGGAAAAGAGGAATCTTGAATCCTTGAAAGTCAAGCTCCCAGATCTCTTGTATTTGACCATAGTACATGTCTTTGTCTAGGCCCGCAGCATTATAAGCATCAACACAGACGCCACTATTCTTATACATGCTTTTCTTATCTTGTTCTACAGTGTAGAATGTGTATCCATTTATGTCATACCCCTGATATGTAATAACTATGAATATAGGACCACAAGCAACTTTTTTAGGTACTCACTTGTTTGAGTATCCTATGAGTGAGAAATCCTATCCCGGAGCCAGCCAATGAATATTCTCCTGTGTTCATTTGCTAACCATGATTCATTGCAGCCAAGATTATCTCTGAGCACCACCTCCTTGTGCTCATCGAGGTACTCTGACACAATGGACATGTGTTGCAACACGTGGAAATAAGTGTAGAATGATAAATGTGAATCTGGAGTTATAGCCTTCTTCCAATGGTCCCTTTTCCTGTGAGCCTCCCCTCATGACCGGACTTGGGAACACCAACCGGGTTACTCGGGTTAGTGTAGTTTAGAGCCCACTCCACAACTACCTTTGTAGAGTATCCTTGTACCATGCTGCCCTCAGGGTAATCTTGATTTCTAATGAATAACTTCAGTATGTCATTGAATCTCTCGTAAGCATATATCTAGTGAAGGAACACAAGGCCAAGTAGCTTTATCTCCTTAATAAGGTTAGTTGTGAAATGAACGCTGATGTTGAAAAAAGGTAGGTGGAAAATACATCTCAAGGAATCATAAAGTTTCATAGTGCCTTTTTTCCAATGACTCGCCATCTCCTTCACATAGTACATTTTGACCAATTGCATTGAAGAAAAAGCAAAAGTTCATTATAACCTCCCGAACATTGACCGGTAGGATATTCTGAATTCCAACATCAATAATCTACGTAAGCAATACATGGTAATCATGAGACTTCACACCGGGAGCTACTTTTAGATCTGGAAATGAAATAAGCCTTGAGAAGTTCGTCGAGTAGTCGGATGGTACTTTCACATTTTTCAAGAACACACAAAACACATTTTTTTTATTTTTTGAAAGGGTGATGCATAATGTGGGTAGTTCCATTCCTTTTACCGAGTCATCGATCCACAACTCAAGCCTAATTCCCATTTTATTTATATCCGCCCGTGCATGTCCGTGGTCCCGAGTTTTCTCATCCGTGTTAAGCAATGTTCCGAGTAGGCTCTCACACACATTCTTCTCAATATGCATCACATCAATCGAATGACGGACGTCTAAGTCTTTCCAATACGGAGCTCCCAAAAAAACGATTGCTTCTTCCACATGTCATCTTCGCCAGTATTTTTGCCAGACCTTTTTCGCTTACCAAAGACGACATGGATATCGTTGACCATTTCATAGACTTCATGACCCGTGATGTGAGGTGGAGGATGCCTCCTCTCGGTGTCATCATTGAAATTATCCTTCATACTCCAAAACGGGTGATTCATTGGAATGTAGCGTCGATGTCCCGTGTACACTATTTTTCGTGACTCGCTCAAGTACTGTGAATATGTTTCTGTCAAACAATGTGGACATTCGCAACCTACTTTCTTACTCTGTCCAGACAAGTTATGTGCTGCTGGATAATCACTAACAGTCACAAATAAAATGGCTTTGAGAGAAAAGTACTCATGCTTGTGGTCATCCCAGGCCTGCACTCCGTCGTTATACCACAGCTGCTTCAGATCTTCAACCAGAGGCCTAAAATAAGTGTCGATGTCATTCCCAGGTTGTTGTGGCCCCGGTATCAGTCCTGACATCATAATATATTTTCGTTTGTTGCACAACCAAGGAGGAAGGTTCAAAATTGTAAGCACAATTGGCCATGTGCAATGTGTGCTTCTGTTCAAAAAAGGTTTCATGTCATTGGTGCTCATTGTGATCCTAATATTACTTGGATCAATGGCAAATTCAGGATTTCATGAATCAATGTTTTGCTAGTGTGTGGCATCAGCAGGATGTCTTATCATTCTAGCATCCTGCTTATGCTTCTCTTTGTGCCATACCAACAATTCTGACTCCTTCTTGTTTGCAAACCAACGCTTCAAACGAGGAATGATAGAAATGTACCAAAACACCTTTTTAGGCCCTCTTTTTCTTCTATTGCAGTCCATGTCATCACCATCGTCTTTCCTACCATTGAATCTATCCACTCCAGAAATAGGGCATTTGTTGAGGTCTTCGTACTCAGGACCACGATATAAAATACAATCAATCTTGCACACGTGGATTTACTCCACCTCCAAACTCAATGGACAGATTATCTATTTTGCCTCATAAACTGTCGTAGGGACTGCGTTGCCTTGGGGTAACATGTCCTTAAGGAGCGTCAACAATTCCTTAAAACTACAATCACTCCATCTGTTGCTTGCCTTCAACTGGAAAAATTTTACCATCGCAAACAGTCTTGTGTACTTAGCCGCACAACCATGATACAATGGCTTCTTCGAGTCTTCAATCATCTTCTTGTAATTTGCAAGTTTACCATTACTGTATCGATCATCATTGCCATATCTCTCGACATTACGTACCATCTCCTCTATGTTATTCACCCGAAACTCAATGTCGTCATTGGTGAACCATGATATATCTGGCTCGTTCACATCCTCGTCGTGATCTTCTTGGACACTGGTAGGGACCTCCCTCTCCAGATATAAATCTCTCATATCTGCTTCATTAAGCCCCTCCTCCCCATGTTTGTTCCAACATCGATAATCCACCATGAATCCATACGTGATCAAATGTGACCTCAACACTTCATCTGTGTGGTATCTCTTCTCATTCTTGCAGTGTTTGCAAGGACAACAAATAGTCCCCCTAATGTTGTCCAACATGTCTTTCTTCGCGAAAGCGATAAATGCATCTACCCCTTGGATATATTCAATGCAAAGGCGCAGCCCATACATCCAACTTCGATCCGACGACATCTATGTACAGAAAAGAAGAGCTAAATCAAAGAAATTTGAGGCCACTAATAATCACCACAAGCCAACTTCAATCAAAAAAGATCTAAAGGTAAAAAAATAGTAAGGAATAGGAGAGGAGGAGAGGAGGAGAGGACTAACCCTTTTGCTTTAAGATCCACTGATAATCACCGCAAGACTTTTAGAATGAAAGAGGGAAAGAACAGAGCAAGAACAGGGCAAATCTGGTAGCCACTTATTTTGTCGCAGCTGGGGGGTCATAGAAGAGCAACAGAAAATTGAGAAGAATAGATATAAATCTCGTCTCTCTATAGAGGGAATGGGAGACGAGCCCGCTTCCATAACAAAAGGGAGACGTGCCTGACCGGTGAGTATGGGAGACGAACCTGATTCGATTATGAAAGAAGATGTATGGCAAGGAAAGTCTGTCTCAGTTACGAAAAAAATATGAGTCACGCTCAATGGAAGCACGTCTCCAGTTTGTTAGAGAGACGGGCGCGTCTCGAATACCTACGTAATTGAGACGGGCTTTATTATAGTGCGTCTCCTTGTACGTTCAACCAAGCCATGTCAGATCCTCGCTTAGGTGGGCGCGTCTCTCTTAAGGTTATCAAAGACGTACTCCTTTTAGCACGTCACCCATCTTTGTCTCCTATTTTGGTTTCTTACATAGTGGGACTTTGGAAAATTAAAACAGAGAAACTATTCATCATTTCATTTATGTGAATTCCAAAGCATTCTTACCGCACATCTTTTATTTTATTTTGAAAGCAAATCTACTCTACTTACTTTTTTAGTTTTTTTATATGCAAGGTCGATGATGGGTTAATGGAAAATAAATATGCAAGCAGTGTAATACAAGTTACCTCAAGTGGGGGTCCTCCCCCAAGCTTGTTCTTAGTCAAGGTCCATGCTAGGGGCTGAAACCCTAACGACGGATGTAGGCCATGAGGTTGGCCTAACCTTGTTGTAGCATGGCTTTGGCATCTGAGGGTTGAGTGTTGATGTTGGATTGCCTTACATGGGATTTATGAGTGTGGTCAAGGAGAGTATTGTCGATGGCGGTCATCCACACTTCAAGGTTTCCATAGGTTGGATGTACATTGTTATTCCTTGGCTGAGGTAGTGATAACCCTTAGCACAAAGGCATGACGTGCACTCAACATGCATTGAGTGTGTTCCATCATTCTTTGACTAAGGTGTATCATACCTTCTTTCCATAAAGGAATAACTTGTACCCCTCATGCATTGGGTGTGATCCGTCATGCCTTGGCTAAGGTAATGATACCCTTGAGCCACAAAGGAGTGACATGTACCCAACATGTGTTGAGTACAATCCGTTATTTTTTGACTAAGGTACACAATACTTATAACCACAAAGGGATGACGTGCACTCAACATGGGTTGAGTGTGATCTGTTGTTCCTTGGCTAAGGTATAATATACCTTTTGGCCACATAGGAACAACTTGCACCCAATATACATTGGATGTGATCTTGTCATTCCTTGGTTAAGGTACATCATACCTTTTAGCAACAAAGGAATAACTTACACCCAATGATGGTGGAAATTCCCTTGAGCTTGAATGAGTGCTTAGAATAGTTGAGAGCATAAAGCTCTCACATATTCGTAGCAGCCCATTGGTTGCTCGTGGAGGGTTTTCATGTCAAATCTCCGGCCTCGTATAGTTATGGTTGACCTTCGGGCTTAATTTTCGATAGGTAGCAACCATCCTAATTTACTCCTTGGCCAGGAGATATTGAAATGGAATCCTCTTAGGGTTTCCAACAATTGGATCTTTGAATGCCTGCATAGTTATTTTACCTCTGCAAACTTCCTCTCTATGATAGAGAGGGATGGTTAGCTCCCAATACTTGTACAAATGAATTTTTGGATTAGGTAACTGAATCTTCATTTGTACGTACGAGGAAGAATAAGATCAAAGATGCATTGGGTCCAATTTCAAGTGTATCCATGAACAATGTATGGTTCATTGACAAGAGTTATGGATAAAACAATTCGGACATTTTCTAAAGCTCCTACTCATAGCAATTCTAGTGATATAAATACACTATATGAATCCCTTCATCTTGTAAAATTTCTAACCATCATAGCTTTTTACAAAAGAGCAAATGTTTGTCATTTAGGTCATGGCAGACAAGATTCTCAATTTTATCCTCCTGAACATTTTTAATTTCCTCACCTACGAATTTTAAATTTAGTGATACATGCATGAATGAGTTTCAAATAAAATTATGGACATCACTATTCCTTGGTTGCTACATACCAATTCAACCATTAAGTCATTCCATAAGAATTACCTAGGCAGAAAATATCTAAGTCAATTTTAGCAATGCTTAAGAAATTCTAGGTACTTGTTTAAATTTATTCCCAAGTAAGGTGACATTCCTTTTGGAACAATCAAAATGAGTAATGTCAACACTTACTCTTGTGAGGATGCAAAAGAATTGAAAGATGAGAAGGTGTAAACCTTCCTTACCAATGTAAGCAAAATTCATTCAATCCTAATGCAATTCAAACGATGGAAAAGTTGAACTTGTACCTCAATTAAAGAGCAGTTCGGGCTGAAGGTCTTTGAGTGAGAAACTCACGACCATGATTTTAGTGTAGCCTTCATGTTCAATGTCTTTTGCCAGGTTGAGGTTGGAGTTGAATGAACTTCATCTTGTTCCTCCATGGGGCCACCATCCTGAGCATTCTTCCACCATGAACTCAAAATGAGATTGATGGAGGGATATACACTTGATGAGGCCTTCCAACCTTTTTTGCAAATTTTGTCTTGGCTGCACTAAAATCAAGAACAAACAAAACAACTCGAAAACGAGTTACGTTAGCTCAAAAAGCATGTAGTACCCCTTTGCCAAATTGTTTTGCCCAACTTGAAACAACTTGCAAATGCAATGATTAGTTAAGGAAAAAATTATTTTGGTTTGAATTAGGAAGATGAATTCAAGTGGTTACGCAAAGGTTCGTACGCAAATAAATTTATTTCCTAATTCAAAATTTAAGTTTTATGATGGTTGGAATTTTACTTTCCAACATGCAAGTGTGAAAATTCAAACATGCTAAATGCAAATGCAAAGATTGATGGGAAATTCAAATATGCAATGGAGAAAGCAAATATGAGATAACTACCAATTAAGCTATTGGCAAGGACTCACTGAATTTTTAATGTCTGATGAGTGGGACTTACCTCCGTCCTGTCTAGTGCAATGATTTGTTGTCCAATCCCGGAGTTGAAGATGTGGACAACCTCTCTTGATTGCCATGCCAAATTTCCTTTGGCATGTTAGTTGTACATGTGGGCCATGTCATGGCCCTAGCTGCTCCGTCATCTTGATGAAGACTTGTTGATGTAGTGACGGCTTCTCAATTTTGAAGATATTCTTTTGTGAGCATGGTGAGGCTTGTCCTTATTTTATGGGTGTCACTTTGACCTTATTATATTCCTTAAGTTTAACCCATACTTTGATCATGGATCAAAATTTCCTTTGGCATAATGACATGTGAACTCCACAATCAAACAAGAAACACTTCATCCACAATGTCACATGCCCTAGGTTGCATGGGCTTGATCGAAGGGTAGGAATTCCAACAAGTAATTGTGGGATATCTTGGATATTTAATGCTCTTTAAGTTTCTTGTCCTTGGCCAAGAGCTTCATGTAAATGTTGTCTTGATTTCTTGCTTGGCCATGGACAAGATACTTCAAGGTAGGCTGGTTTAACTTAAATCCCTTGAAATCCCCATAGCCTTCTTGATAACAAGGGTGATGTTGATTCACCCTTGAGCTCCTTGTAGGTGATAGCCATTGGAGTTGTGTTTGAAAGGAAGAACCCTCATGGATCATAGGGAAATGATTCCCCAAGTGGTCCATGTTGACATGGATTTTCACAAATCATGTGAATCTCCATGGCTTGGATCATCCAAACACTTCTACATTGGCTTAATCTTCATGATACTTCAATGGGAGGTGTAGTTCCTTAGCTAGAATGTTCACCATGTGAAGTGGTGTGCATGCCAAGCTAAGGGAACTAGAGCATTCTTCAATCCACCCCTTGAGTAGAGACCATATTCTCATGCATGATGCATGAGAATAGGACTCCTCCAGCTCCAGCACAAATGTAGTCATGGATTGGGTGAGCCAACTCATGACATGAATGTTGGATGCAGAGCCCAGTATCCAAACCATGATGGAGGCAATACCAAGAAGAACTATTGGAGCCTCCCCAAAGTTTGGGGATGGATGACTTTGGCTTCTTGTTGACGGCTATTTTATACCAATTTCACGCATCAATATAACTCAATTATGTGAAGGAAATATCATTTCTTGCACACATCACATTTCTATTTAACCTATTTCCACTTGTACTTGGAGAAATTGGTGCATGCAGGTATTTTATACAGAATGAAGTGAAACAAGAGGATGGATGTTGACGGCTGTTATATACCAATTCCATCCGTCAATTTAACTCAAATATGTGAAGGATTTTTCATTTATTGCACACATCACCTTTCTATCTAACCCAATTCCACTTGGACTTGGAGAAATATGTGTATGCAGCATTTTATGCAGAAAATGGGGAAATGTAGAGGGGCCAATCCTATAAAATATCATCCCAGCCAATCAGGCGATGACATGTGGCATCCCATGGATCAAATGGCCCACAAACAGAAGTATCCGTGGAGATCCAACGGTGTATCACCCAGATACATTAATGGGACCCACCTTGCAGCCACCTGGAGAAAGCACACAAGAAACGGTGCAATGACCAGGTTGGCCGAACTAGGGGGTCAGCCGACCTGGTCTTTGCACCAAACTCGGTCAGCCTCGACGTGTTGGATCCTCCCGGATCCCTGGAGTCAATGGTGACTGATTCGCGCGCTTTTGGTGGCGGGAACCGACCTCAACACTAGTATAAATAGGACCCCCTACCCCTCACTTCAACACACACCACTTGAGCTTCATCTCTATTGTATACACTATCATCCATAGTCTTAGAGGAGTTAGGTTGTAGAGAGGAGAGTCTCTTGTCCCAAGTCCAAATTAGGAAAGGAGTAAGGAGTCTCTCTCTTCCCAATCCTACATTGGGAAAGGTATGTCTCATGTATTCTTTCTTGTATTTGTGACTTTATGCATAATAAAGATAGTATCTTTAATCTCTACTTATACATATACTTGGGCAAAGCGTTTCTTGTTTGATTGTGGAGTCCATGTATGTGGAAGGTATAGCTTCTATGATTGTTTCATTACAAACATATCTCATTATAATAGAACCTATAGACCCCCACTATAGTCTAGTTAATTATAACATAACTAGGTTAGTATGGATAATTATGTTGTGTATCAACATTGGTTCAATGATGATTCAATTCATTGCCTTAGGATGAATTGTGCCTAGGCTCTTAAGGTAATTACTTAATATGCTAGCTTGGTGCTAGGATAGCTAAGTAGCATTGGATGTCTCGTAGACCCACGGATTGAAGAGGTAGGCAGTAGGTGGTGACAGCCCTATCTGTCCTTTGTAATCCTCCACGTTCGGCTATTCCACAGGCTCTTGGCAGGAGTCGCCCTAGTATTGCTAGGGGTAAGCCCGTGCCCGATGTGTTGAACCACATAGCATAAGTATTCACTATTGATCTAGCTTATGAATAATTAGTTTAGACTATGTATATGTACAATAAAGCATAGTAGGAGTACCTCCATAACTCTCAACCTTACCTAACCTCTAGGATCCTCTTACCCCCCTTAGACTTGAAAGCTTTTGTGTGTGTCACACTACCTCCACTATTATTTTATCCATCCTTACTAGATTCTTACCTAGATTTTCTACCCTGTCCACTCGATGATTGTTATATCGCTCCCCTGCCTTCCTTTGGGATCAAATAAATGACATCCTTGGGAATACTCTTAAGGGGAAATGCTACAATGATACCTCTGTGCGCTTGCGGAACTCACTCTGTGATCCAATAGAACTGTTAACAAGTATTTCTGACACATCAGTTGGAGATGTTTAGTTAATGGTGCATAATAAATACCAACAAGCATTTCTGGCGCCGTTGCCGGGGGTGATTTGTTAGTATATCTTAGGAGCTGTCAACAAGCATTTCTGGTACCGTTGCCGGAGAAGGCAAATAGATATATAACATGACTAAGTGAATAGGATAGAACCCTGGGTAGGATTTTAGTAGGATAATGTGACGCCCAGTTCCAAAAAATAAACCAAGCTAACACATATGTGTGCCCAGGATGTTCATCACACATACACGAGTGCAATCACAAAAGAGTATACAGAAAATTACCGCCGAACAAGATTAATTAACCAAATTTTATTACACAAACCAGATTATCCTCGAATACAATCTCTAATGAATATTTATGACGAGTTCAACTAATGCAGAAGAAATAAACTAATTAAGCAAACTAAACAGCTAGGCAGCATAAGCAATAGGGTATAGCGCACCTCCAATAACACCACAGGCAAAGATGACGGTAGACACGGCCTAGAACTCCGCATTATCACCATTAAACTCCCAATCCTGACCTGCAACTGTTGGGGGGGGGGAATTGCAAGAGTGAGTACATGTCATACTCAGCAAGTGTGGAAAGTATGACATGTGGCTTATTCAAATGTCGACAATAATAATGGTTAAGTGCTGAAAAGTACATTAAAACGTTTGAAAAGTAATATATTATATGTATGTGAAGTAAACTCATCATAATCATGAGTAATACCATAATACCAGTCCACAATTCACCATCCTCATCAATAATTCCAGATTTCACCATTTGCCAATAACCATATTCAATACCAGAAATAAATCCATAACCATACATAACCATTACCAAACCATAACCATCCCAAATTCCAATTTCCGTCTAATCATGGAAGTTGTCCAGGTGCTCATAACCGGGAGCACGGCTATCATGATAGTTTTATTTAACTCTGCAGAGTTTGTACCACTTTACCCACGTGTTTGTGATTTCATCACCTTTCAGTGACTAAGAACCTCTATTATTCTGTCTCACACTTTCGTAGGTGTGTGGCCAAGAGATCACAAAATAGCTTTTACAAAGGGATTACTAGCCTATTTAGACCCCATTGAGGTTTCACTGGTGGTGATGTCTCCCACACAGCACATCTTCAACCAAGGGCCCCCTCTTGAGCAATTTGGATCCCAGGGTAGTCCCACCAATCATCAACAAACCCAATCCGACTACCCCTTCCCCGAGCATCCTTAATGGTCCAAATAGCACTAGCAAAGCCCTAATTAATCAGCTACGCTGCACCCATACTTGGCCTCGTGGTGGCACTGTAATCCTGGCTTATTCTCGCATGAACCGGTCCTTAGATCTATTGCAAGCAAACCACCATAACATCCAACCCATCCACATACCAGGCTTGCTTAGATCACCCATTATCATATCATATTGACCAGCTCACATTAACCAAAATATCATTAATGCATAATTAAATTGAGTGGTATAGTTGTTTCCCATCCCAGTTGATTAAGCGAAGCAAAAGGTAAAAACCCTTCCCGACTCTCTACCATGTATTCCAGGCGACAAGGGTGGTTTAGCAAATCTAGTAAACTTCCTACCATAGGATTCCCATCAATTTGACACAAGCATGGAGTTTTGCAAACAAAACATTTATTTTAAAACAGGGTCAATATGCTTCAAGTACACTTGCCTTGCTCTTGCTGTTGATTAGGATCAAAGTGATGAGGACATCACTTATATGGATACAAACAACACTCTACCGAATATACAAGATGCAATCAATAGAGTTCATACACAACAATTAATTTCAGAGGTGAACTCGTTCTTATATATTTCCTTATATGTTTTTGAGCATAGATTGCTACTTAATGATTTATTTGTGATTAGGATCCATGGAGAGGTTCAAGGAGTACTTGAAGGGAGTATTAGGAACGTGGAAGACCAGAGAATTCGTTCAAAGAAGATGGAAACCGAACCAAACTCCAATTCGTATCCAACTCGGAGTCCAGGAGCAGTACGCACTAAAACGGACGCCCAGGACGCATACGGACTCCGTTTTGGACGTTCTACATATGCACGGAAAGTGGAGAGGATAGCCTTTCCAATGGCACCGGTCCCATATCAAAATTCCTTCAGAGCCGACGGGAATCATCGAAACAAAATCAAGTACAGAATCTGTCAGGGTGCTGCGCCACCGTATTGGGCCATTGGGCCTTGTATCAAGTCTAAGTCCATTATTTTCGTGTCTTAGGGTTAGGTCACGACCCTAACACCCCCTTGGACGTCCTCCCACCTATATATACTCCATGGTAGCCGCCATAGACAATTGGGTTTTGCTTAGATCAATAATATCGCCGTTTATCGGTTTGTGAAACCCCAATTCAGCAATTTCAGATTGCTTCTTCTACGTTCTTGCTTGTGTTCTCGGTTGCACTTGCAGGGATTAGCCTTCTTGGCAAGGTCAATCGTGTGAAGCACGGTTGATAACCAACAGAGCAGTGGTGTAGTGATTGCAGGGGTTGTTCGTGTTCTACTCGAGAGCCTCGGATCATCAATGTCGAGATCTCCACATCAATCGACGTATCCATTAACTTTCGGAAGATCGGCATCATCTTTTACTCATCAATTGGTATCAGATTTCCAGGTTGACCGTTAGGTAATTCATCTATCCATTACATTAGTTTTGTTTTTCATACCTAGAGTCCACAAAAAAAAAGCCACAAAAAAACTTGTAGTTTAGTAGATCTGTTCATTACTTTGTCCAAACCACATTGAGCCTTTGCAACTTTGTTATTCAGTTTTGTTTTGTTGAGTTTGTGTCCGTTGTTGAGTCATATTGCTGGTTTAGAAAGTGTTTTTGGTCTTAGTTTGAGTTTTGCATTGTGTGATTCATCCTTTTGAATCACGTCATCCCGTCCAGATTAGATTCACCTCTGTCCAGTTTGGTATTTTCATCATATCTCACACATACGAACTCGGATTTTGGTGTTCCTGTACTTTCTGGAAATCTTAAGAAGTGCTCTATAACTTTCATATTCATCATTTTCCCAGAAAATATAGTTATCGATGTCTAAATTGCATTAGATCCGAATCTGTTATTGACCTAAAAATTCTGAACAGTCTGTATTTCGGGGTCAGTATCTCCTATTGTTCTTTTCCAAAATAGGTCTTCCATATATTGAAATTAAAGAGGAGAGATATATCTACAATCTTGCTGTTCTAAGTTTTCCAATTTAGAGCCTATAACTGTGCCTATTTGTCCTTGGAAAATTGAGCAGAAAATCTGCGACAGACACACGAGATATCTTGGGTTGATTTTCATTGTGTTCTTCCCTTGCAGCACATTCTGAAAAAAAAGGAAGAAAAAAGAAAAAGGCAAGTGCAAAACAAGAAACAAAAGCCGCACAAAAAAAAGAGGAAAAAAAAACAACAAAAAAACAGAAGTGCTTGCATTCTTTGTGTCATCTAGTTTTGTCTCATGTCTTGCTAGCTTGAACTACTAGGAACACATTTAGACCAGCAACTTTGACAAATACTTTGGACACTTATTCAACTTTACTATCTGATTTCATTGTTACTAATCCTTGCTACATAGAAAGTGCCATCCAAGCTACACCTTACTCTTGAGCAGAATCGATACACCTTTGCAATCATCCCACGCTTCATTGGTTTCTTCATACCGTCCACCGTTTGCCACCTGCAGAGTCGGTAAGAACACTTGTAAGAACGTGGTAAGACGCTTGAGAGTGTGTGATTCCACTTCCACTTTGCCATTATCCTTTGTAGTTGATAGGGATAAGATATTTTTTTGTGTTGTCTTCTGTTTGCTACTAACAATGACAGGTAAAAGCAAGAATCATGCATTATATGCTGAGATGATGGACATGATGAAGACGACGATGGAGTTGCTCACTAAAAATCAAACATCAACTAAGGATTCACATGACATTCATACCACCTTTACAACACCTTCCACAAGAAGTAATTACATTCTCTCTCTTCCTTCTTATGATGGTTTTGGTTACGATGAATATATTGCTTGGGAAATAGAGTTGGATAAAATTTTTGGACAATGTCATATGTGTGAGAAAAGAAAGATTAGAAATGTTGCAAGTGCATTAGTAGGTTGTGCATTGACTTGGTGGAACAACTTAAGTGATTTAGAAAGACCTCGAACAGGAAAGATATGAAAATTCTTATGCGAGAAACTTTTGCTAATGTATCTAATTGTAAAGATGAAATACATGAACTTGAGAAGAATTTTCTTGTTGTACCTCCTCCTTTGCCTAACCTTTTGCAGGAACATGAACAAATAAATGGAGATGCAAATGAGAGTGAGGTGTTGAACAACTCTTCTGAATTTTTTGATGAATCAACTCATAATGCATTTGAATTTCTTGTTGAAAATGAGAGTAATGTTAATGGACAATGTTATATAGTTAACCAAGGTATGATATTTTTAGATGTGCTGAATTTTGCTACCAATCATACTATCGATGAGCAGCAACAAGATGAACCTTTTCATAATACAACTTTACCATTAGTTGATTTTCCCACTGATTCTTATAACAAAAATGAGTTGTGTGCTGATAATTATATTATACCTATGCTAGAACAACCAAATGAATTTGATACTTTATCACTCACTTGTGCTGAAATTAAGCATTTGATCCCAACTACATGTGAAAGGGATGAGCTGAAATTGTTATCTTCTCTAAATACTTTGGGCTATATTGAATTTGACATTCTTTGTGATCTAGATATCGTAGAGAAGATAATATTTTCTCAATCTGAATTGCCTTTGTTAAGTAGAAATATTTTTCATGCTATAGGCAAATATGAACATAGTGGTATGTTTATGGTGCATAAAGTTTACATATGTTCAAATGAGGAAGCTCCTTTTGTGCTGCAACAACATGGTCAAGTAAATGAATGTACTAACGCTAATAATGTCTTGTCAAGTTTTTCTAGTATGTTTTCCTTGCAGCAGGGACAACAAAAGCATTATTCACTGTGGTTGTGCATTATGGACAGCACTTACTCTACCTCCAATGCAAGCCTCTTTGCTGGACATACGAGCAAGCCGAGGACGGCTTGTCATAAAGAAGGGGAGAATGATGAGATCATGCACATTATTATTGCACCTACAAACATGACACAATATTTATTTGTTTGGGATCCTGGCTCAAGTGAATGTGCACTCCTATTTGATGGACAAGATCAAGATGGCGCACTATGTCGTCCACCACCTTGGCCTCCTCCATTCATGCATACAAGAAGATTTGATGGCGTTGCACATTTGGACCAACACATGAGAGGAGACGAACTTGAGTCGAGGACGACTCCAATTCAAGGAGGGGAGGATGATGAGGACATCACTTATATCACTGCTACAATAAGCCTCATCACAGGCGGCTCCAAACCTATTATCACAGACGGCTTTTAAAACCGCCTGAAACGAAGAGTCTGTGATAATCCGCAATTTCACAGGCGGAGAAGTGAAACCGCCTGTGAAGAGTAATTATCATAGACGGTTCTTCACTAAGGATAGCCGCCTGTGAAGATCGATTATCATAGGCGGTTCTTTACTTAGGCTAGCCGTCTGTGAAAACACTTTATCACAGACGGGTCGTGCAGCATATATAACCGTCTGTGATAAAGGTCTTATCACAGACGGTTATTGAAGAATAACTAACCGTCTATGATAAGAAGTCTTCACAGACGGGTATTGAAGCATTACTAACCGTCTATGATAATTTGTATTCATAGGCGGATTTTGAAACATAACTAACCGCCTATGATAATATGTCTTCACAGGCGGGTTTTGAAGCATAACTAACCGCCAATGATAATGTGTCTTTACAGACGGTTATTGAAGCATAACTAACCCGTCTATGATAATGAAGTTATCACAGACGGAGTTTACCTATATCAGCCGTCTGTGAAGACCCTTTAACGCAGCCGGTTTCTACCATAACAGACACCGCCTGTGAAAATTAGGTTATCACAGATGTTTCTTTACTTGTATCTAGCCGCCTGTGATAATTGTTTTTCTAATTTCCAGGTCATGCAGTACTACTGCTGTTATTTCTAATTTCCAGGTCAATTCAATATAATCACAGAACAAAAAACAACAATCATCACAGAACAAAAGACAACAATATTATCATCACAGAAGTCAATTTCACTAAAACAATATACATATGTACAAGTTACAGATACAATTTCATCTCAAAGTTTACAAGTTTTCACTAAAAACTGTTTAGATTGGTATAGTCGCAAAGTTCTGGCACATCAGCTGCTGAACCTCTCTTATCAAAGAACTTCCCCGTTTTGTGCAAAATTTCGCGACGAATGAACTGACAGAGTTCAGAAGCAATCCTGTCGGCTCCTCCATCAGGAATACTTCTACAAACCGGCCATTCTTCGTTCAGATTCTTCTTGTGCTGCAATATAACACATAACAAGGTTTAGAATGTGTTGGTTTCAACAATCTCAAAGTATAGATCAAAGTGAGAGTATACAAGAATTTAGTAGGTATTTTTGGAGCAGTTGTACTATGAGCAATTGAATTTTGAAGTTGGAATCAAAATATGAAAATAATGTTTCTGGTAATATTGAACAGCAGAGAATATAAGCATTAAACTATGCTAGTTACAATGAAAATGAAACACAAAAGTAAGAAAATAAGGTATCGACATTAAGGATAACTTACATCCTCACGATTGACTCTATATACGGCGGCGGTCCGAAGATGCTCGCATACATAATACCCGCATAAGAGACTCCCAGCAGGCTGCTTCGGACAAGCATAATACGTTTTAATGTCCAATGCATTCGTATTAGGAGGTCTCTGACCGCCAAGCCGTTCCGCGTAAAACCGCCAAGCGCTGTAATACAAGAAATGTCATATAAAACTTGTCAACACATTCTAAATGTGCGTAAATTAAAATTATTGAATAAACGTACTTTTTCAAAATGGAAAGGAAATCTTTGTAACGATCTGGTGGGTAATCGGCCGAGTCCAAGACTGTTGCCATTCCCTGCGTTGGCTTGATGAAGATCATTATGTAGTGATTACTGCAAACATACAAACACACGTGTTAACAATTACCAATAATTGCTATTTCAATGCCATGTGTCGAACTTACTCGAAGTGGTACGGAGCCTTTACGAGGTCCTGGCCGTCTCTGACAAAGTTAAACATCGCATGTCCTATGTAAGCTGCAACTTCTGCCTTTCTATCCTTCTTAAGTTTTGCAATTGCTCTTTCAAAATCTTTTTTTTTCATGTGTTTGTACTGGCTTGATTCTCGATTTGCCTGGACGTCGAATAGCGACTTTGCAATCCTAGTAGGGTCAAGGATACCTGTCTTGTGCGCCAACTTTTCATTATCCATGTATTGCATCCTATTGAAGAAGTCCAGAATTGTTATAATCTCATGAAATGCGTATGCGTGTAGTAAGAAAAGCAAATACAAAATATTAGAGCACTTACAAGCACCAGACGAGCAGCAGGTTGATTTCGAGCATGCCCCGATGGAAAAGGGAAAGCAGCTCTTCAAATAAAATGACTCGTTTATCTACTCCAGTGCTCCAGAATGCTTCTTTTGGAATACGAAATGTGACGCACTGAAGACCATATTTTGTGCTGGCAGTGATGTACCACTCATGCATTCTTCTGAGCGCGACGGGTTGTTTGCTAAGTTGTACGGATGTCATTAACGGCTTCCCATTCTCAAATTTAGGAGGAACATCCTCAAGCTTGTATATTGGAACTCCTGGTTTAACTAAAGCCGTCCGCCGATTATACATGACACCGTCTTCTTCCCACTCCTCGATATCTTCTAATGCTGGCTCATGAGAAGAACGAGATGCACTCGATTTTCTAATATTATCCTTCATAGCTTCCAAATACTTTGTCACTTCTGATGAAGGTTTCTTATTTTCGTATGAGCTAACTTTGACAGGCACTGATGATCGAGGAGTAGTCGTCGGAAGTTGGACACTGGCTTGTTGTTGAACCTGTTGTTCAACTGATTGCTCTTTACTCCCAGCAGCTGGCTCTAGTACTACTTCAAGCTGTTGCTCAACTAGTTGCTCTTTACTAGCAACAGCTTGCTCTGGTACTGCTTGAAGTTGTTGTCCAACTTGTTGCTCTTGGATATCATCATCCTTGCTCAGACATAGGGGGAGTGGATCTTCCCGGACTGGGAGTGGATCTTCATGCACTTTCGCCTTAGAAGATGGGGTTGCAGTATTTGGAGATGCGACGGGGCTAGAAATTGGCTCATCGTCCAACACGATATCGCGTCGGTGCCAAAGGATTAATTGGTTGACAGCCTGCCTCAGAGTCGCGATCCCCTCAGGTGTGACGTGGTCTATTTCATAATCTTCATAATCATTATCAATGATCTGAAGAACTTGCACCACAGAATAATACAACGGAAGTGGACTCCCGTTGAAGTCACGATCAGGCTTTGCCATAGCAGTGGCAACCTGTTTGGTTTTGTTCCCTGCTCTGCCTATCGGGACAAGAAGACGACAAGATTTGTCGTTAGCAATATCATCGACAGGGAACTTATGGGCTGACCCTGAGCCTGGCACGGAACCAACGCTGCTAGGGTAGGCAGTTGGAGATACTAATTGCTCCTTTTGCACCGGAACCATCATTGTACTCGGTGCCACTAATTGTCCTGATTGTCTAAGTTGTTCCATAATTTCTTGCATATTTTCTTTGACCTTTTGAGCAATTGTTTCATCAAGTGTTTTCTTAAACTTCTCACGTCTTCTATATGTGTCTTTATCTTTAGGGAAACCATATAGCCAAGACATTTGAGAAGAGACCGCTCGAACCCGTCCGCTGTGTTCAGGGTTTCCCAAGATAGCGGTAAGTTGGTCATTCTCCCTCTTCGGCTTGAAGAGACCCTTCTGTTGCTTTTCAATTACTTCTTTCATTTTATCCTCTACTTCATTCAGAGAGTCGGGCTTTTCAAGTTTGCCCTCGCTGGTCAAACCTGACCGAGCAAAGACCCAGCGTTGAGTTCGCTCATCGCACCCTTCTAATGGGTGAGGATTGCCCTTACTAAGAATGTCGTCTATTATCTTATTCCATTTCTGGACTTTGGGGCCATATCCGGCAGACCCCAAGCGATGATGGTATTTGTTCTTTTTTGCAAGCTCTGACCTAGTTGCACTTAGAGCTTTAGCATCAGGTGTGCTCTTTTGACGAACAAACTCTTGCCACTGAGCTTGTGTGATTTTTCCCATCTTCCTCGGGCTAGGGACCTTATTGGCCTTAACATAAGCATTCATTTCACTCTTCCAGCATCGAAACTTCTTGCCGCAAGAGACCAATGTTGCTTTCTTTACAGCTTCTTCTGTGCCTTTCGGGAACTTGAATTGTTTCTTTATCTTTTCCCACAACTCATTCTTGGTCTGCTCGGGTAATTTCCTCCAATTCTCGGTTGTGATCGGCACAACCTCCCTAACAAGAAAACCGCATGCATTACGGTACTTGGTAACTGAATCCAGTGGTTCTTGGGGAAGCCCACTTGGACCGACCCTTGTTATGTACATGATGCGGTCCAATAGACCCTTATTGGGACCTCGTTGCCCTCGTTTCCGCTTGAGTGAAGCTGAGGATTCATCCATTGGTGAACCTTCTGCGGTTTTAGGAGCCGATGTCACCTCATTGTCTTCGAGATTAATCTAGGTAGAAAAAAATTATAAGACTTCGTATACTTGACAACCAACATTAACTTGAACTGCTGAAGTTAAGATTCGTGATCCATACCTCGTCGGCAGGATCATATTCCGGGTCTAGATCCACTGAAGTCTTTTTAATTTTTATATTCGGAAAAGGATCCGAAGGACTGTGATAGGAGCCTGAACTGCTGGAGTCAGTAAACTCCATATTGTCTTCTTTGTTGTTACAATCAGGACCAGTCTTCTTAGGGCTTTCCATGCTAGATCTAATAAGACAAAAAATCTAATAAATGGCATAACTAAATTTGGTCATATTTAAAACAAATTTTCTCAATTTTGGCTCAATTAAGTAAATTTAGCCAAAACACATTTTTGAAGTTATATAGGTCTAACTAAATTCTTGTATCATAGAGATCGGCATCATATGCTCAGACTCCATCGCCACACCTAGTGTTACCTAGATATGGGCGTGAGGATGCTCCTGGCATCACAAATGAGTTGGCCAGCAACTTTTGTTTGGCTTCAGAGCTAAATATAGCATAACTTTGGTAGCTCAGATTAGGTACAATTGCTAAAATGAAGCTGATGGAGCCACAAGTGCAGACATCTTTGGTAGCACAGATTAGCTACAATTGCTCAAATGAAACTTAGAGAAATAAAAGCAAACTTAGCCAAACTTAGTCTAGCATAGCTAACTCTAAGCAAAAGTAGCCAAATATAGCTAAATATAGCATAACTTAGTCAAAATTAGTCAAGTATAACTATATCTAATGTAACTTAGCCAAAATTAGCCAAATTTGGTCAACTTAACCAAATATAGCTAAATCTTGCCCCTAATAGAGAATTATGTGGCATATGCAAGGCCGATGACAGAAATAGGGAATATACTGCTGTTACTAGAGTCTAGAATCATGTTTACCACTAATGTGTCGGAACAGTTTCAGACACACAGAACCAACTACCAATTTATCGTGATATAACCATCCACATAAATCTTGCCCCACCGAACCCTAACCAAAGATGCCACCGAACTTGACAGTTTTTCGAATTCCACCGAACCCTAACCAAGGATGCCTACCATTATCTAATTCCCGAACCCTAACCAAGGATATGCAAGGCGGCAGCGAGGGCGGGGAGGGAGGCGGCACGGCGAAGGAGGATGGAAGGTCGAAGGGTTTAGGGTTTACCTTGAAGCTCGGCGGTGACGGAAATGGCTTCGCTCGGCGTACCTGGAAGTGAGGAGGGCGAAGCTCGGCGGCGACGGCGAAGCTCGGCGACGACGGCGAAGCTCGGCGACGGCGAAGCTCGGCGGCGTACCTGGAAGTGACGAGGGGGAACACTTGGCGGCAAACGAAATTTTGGCAGCCTAACGGCGTCTAAGTGTTTCGCCCGGGTTAGGTTTTTCCAATGCTGCCGAGGGGTATATATAGACTCACATTTTCTCAGGCGGATTTTAAGTACCGACCGTCAGGGAAGAATGTTATCTCAGTCGGATTTTACTTACCAACCGTCTGAGAAGATACAATTATCTCAGGCGGTTGGTTAGTAACACCCGTCTGAGAAGATACAATTATCTCAGGCGGTTGGTTAGTAACACCCGCCTGAGTTAAACATGAAGATATTTACTTCTTAATTTGATGAACGCCTACATAAAGACCCCTCACCAACCGGGATGAGGATCCCCTGACTTAATCAGCGGTCACTGAAATGTGGACCCGGTCCCACACGTCAGTGACCATGTCACGCGTGCGCGACCTTTCTTTTCCCCGAGGTGCGACCTTTCTTTTCCACTCCGCGCGGCCTTAAAGACCCAACACCACTATGGCTCACAAGCGCATCGCTCACTTTGAATCCTCTTGTTTTCTTCGTCTTCCTCCGCTCCGACGACCCAACACCACTATGGCCGACCTTCCGCCGCCAAGCCCTCCGAGGGAGCCACCTTGCAAGAAACAATGTTGCAGCTCCCCCGAGAAGATCAACGCCGAGCAGCGCCTCCTCATGGCGCGAGAGGCGTACAACAATACGTCTCGCGCCATGAGTGCCTTGGGGCTGGGTACCCTTCCAGAGTATACTGGAATGGGTACCTTGGGCCACTACCTCTACGCCCTCGTGGGGGTGGCTGATCGTCTCGACATTCTGTTCGCGACGATGGCCCAGGTTCTTGGCCCCCAGGGCCGTAGAACGCTGGTGGAGGCGACGGCTAGCAACCTCGGGGTTGCACCGCCGGTGCAGCCGGTGCAGCCGGTGCAGCCGGTGCAGCCGGTGCAGCCGGTGCAGCCGGTGCCGGAGTCGCCGCCGGAGGACGAGGAGGAGGAGATGGAAGAGGAGTAGGAGTAGGATTTAATTAGTTTTTCTTTTTGTTGTTTTTAGTTGCTTCTGTTTTGTAAATATTGTTAATGAATGAAATCTATCTTTTTTCATCTATGTGATTGAATATTACTTGTGTATCTTTTGTGTTCTTGTGTGTTCTTGTGTAAATATTGTGCATCTTGTGTGTTCTTTTGTGAGATGTGCATATTGTTAATGAATGAGTATCTTGTGTGTTCTTGAACTGTGTGAATGATTGAATATTGTTAATGGATGTAGTGTGTTCATCGTTAATTAAAATTTCACGTCTGAGAAGAAATTAATTTGATATTTACCAAAACATTACAATGTCAGCTATACAAGTTTTAAAAATATTTTGTTCATGTGGTAGATGTTAATTTTATACAAATGTAGAAGAAAGAATCATCGAATTTGGACACAATTTGCAGAATCTAAACATGTTTGAGTATTTATATTGGAATCTAAATAAAAAAGAAGCAAGGGATAAGGGAACTGAAGAACAGTATCGGGCATTATCTCAGGCGGTTGTTAAGCAATAACCGCCTGTGAAGATATTTACTTCTTCTTATTTAATATTCTTGATTAAATTTGGTCCTTTAAAAAGGCAAAAATCCACCTTCTTGTAATATTATTGATAAGTAAAGGTTACCATTAAATTTCACTTCATAAATCCTTTGAAATTGGTCAGAACATAAAAAACATACAACAAATGCTATTTTTCATTTTTCTATCTTGATGAATATAATGCTTTTTTCATTTATTTTTTCAGTGGACATTTTTAATCATCATACCAACATCTAGGAATTTTTTCATATTTTTTTAAATTTTTTGGAATCAATGTGTGTTCATAATTTGATGAATGCCTCATATGAATATGAGCATTTAGTTAGAATGGTGGATAATTTGAAGTTTGACATGTTGGAATGCTTTTAAAAAAATTAAAAGAATTCATACATGTATAAATTATACAAATATGTTCATACCAACAATTTTGAGTGAAGGAACCTTTTTTTTTATGAGATACACAAATGTGAATAATATGTGAGTAGAAATTAATTTGATATTTACCAAAACATTACAATGTCAGCTATACAAGTTTTAAAAATATTTTGTTCATGTGGTAGATGTTAATTTTGTACAAATGTAGAAGAAAGAATCATCGAATTTGGACACAATTTGCAGAATCTAAACATGTTTGAGTATTTATATTGGAATCTAAATAAAAAAGAAGCAAGGGATAAGGGAACTGAAGAACAGTATCGGGCATTATCTCAGGCGGTTGTTAAGCAATAACCGCCTGTGAAGATATTTACTTCTTCTTATTTAATATTCTTGATTAAATTTGGTCCTTTAAAAAGGCAAAAATCCACCTTCTTGTAATATTATTGATAAGTAAAGGTTACCATTAAATTTCACTTCATAAATCCTTTGAAATTGGTCAGAACATAAAAAACATACAACAAATGCTATTTTTCATTTTTCTATCTTGATGAATATAATGCTTTTTTCATTTATTTTTTCAGTGGACATTTTTAATCATCATACCAACATCTAGGAATTTTTTCATATTTTTTTAAATTTTTTGGAATCAATGTGTGTTCATAATTTGATGAATGCCTCATATGAATATGAGCATTTAGTTAGAATGGTGGATAATTTGAAGTTTGACATGTTGGAATGCTTTTAAAAAAATTAAAAGAATTCATACATGTATAAATTATACAAATATGTTCATACCAACAATTTTGAGTGAAGGAACCTTTTTTTTTATGAGATACACAAATGTGAATAATATGTGAGTAGAAATTAATTTGATATTTACCAAAACATTACAATGTCAGCTATACAAGTTTTAAAAATATTTTGTTCATGTGGTAGATGTTAATTTTATACAAATGTAGAAGAAAGAATCATCGAATTTGGACACAATTTGCAGAATCTAAACATGTTTGAGTATTTATATTGGAATCTAAATAAAAAAGAAGCAAGGGATAAGGGAACTGAAGAACAGTATCGGGCATTATCTCAGACGGTTGTTAAGCAATAACCGCCTGTGAAGATATTTACTTCTTCTTATTTAATATTCTTGATTAAATTTGGTCCTTTAAAAAGGCAAAAATCCACCTTCTTGTAATATTATTGATAAGTAAAGGTTACCATTAAATTTCACTTCATAAATCCTTTGAAATTGGTCAGAACATAAAAAACATACAACAAATGCTATTTTTCATTTTTCTATCTTGATGAATATAATGCTTTTTTCATTTATTTTTTCAGTGGACATTTTTAATCATCATACCAAAATCTAGGAATTTTTTCATATTTTTTTAAATTTTTTGGAATCAATGTGTGTTCATAATTTGATGAATGCCTCATATGAATATGAGCATTTAGTTAGAATGGTGGATAATTTGAAGTTTGACATGTTGGAATGCTTTTAAAAAAATTAAAAGAATTCATACATGTATAAATTATACAAATATGTTCATACCAACAATTTTGAGTGAAGGAACCTTTTTTTTTATGAGATACACAAATGTGAATAATATGTGAGTAGAAATTAATTTGATATTTACCAAAACATTACAATGTCAGCTATACAAGTTTTAAAAATATTTTGTTCAGGTGGTAGATGTTAATTTTATACAAATGTAGAAGAAAGAATCATCGAATTTGGACACAATTTGCAGAATCTAAACATGTTTGAGTATTTATATTGGAATCTAAATAAAAAAGAAGCAAGGGATAAGGAAACTGAAGAACAGTATCGGGTATTATCTCAGGCGGTTGTTAAGTAATAACCGCCTGAGATAAATATTTTCTTTGACGGTTATTAAATACCAACCGCCTGTGAAGATATTTATTTCTTAATTAATATAACCCATAGAGTACAACACGTTATGGGAGAACAGGTCATACTCGCGCTCAATCCTACAGTTCTCAGTACAGAAGACGGTCTCGGACCACCCTCGCCTGCCGCAGCGGGCAGGCCCCTGGTTCCCCCCTGTTGGGCAGCGGCAAACGCCATCGTCAATGTCGGGCAGTGCCACCGGCGGCGGTCCGGGAGGAGGCCTACGCAGTAACCTCCAGCTCACGAAAATGTCGAGCCTCTGCATGGCTTGATTCCGACACTGGCAACACTCATTGTTGGTCCTCTTCATCGCGACGGACCCGACCGTGTTGTCGCCGATGTGGGCCTCGCCTTCGACCTGCCGGATATACTCGAGGGCATCGCGGTCCCCGCGGTCGGCGTCGTAGCAGAGCATGGCGAGGACGTAGGCCGCCACCTTGTGGCCGTTCGCGGCCGCCCGGGCAAGGAACTGGGTGCCCTGCTGCGCCTGCGCGCGGCCGTAGTTGAAGACGAGGTCGAACCCGGTGACATAGCACGCATGAGGGTTGCCCACGTTGGCCAGGCGCTCCACGAGGGCGTCGTAGCTCCCGTTCCCGTGCCGTTGGAACCACTCCCAGCTGCTCTCGCGCTCCAGCGCCACGCGCCTGCCGACGGTGGGATCACGGCACGCTGCGTGCATGGCCTTGCAGGTGGCGCGCAGACTGGAGAGGTCGTCCATGGGCTGGGTGGAGGTTGCGGCGACCCACCCCGCGATCAGGACCGCAATATCGTGCGGCAAGGGGAACTCCATGGGCTTATCTTAGGCGATTAGTAAGTAACACCTGTCCCCGAGATAAATATATTCTCAGGCGGTTGGTAAGTACCAACCGCCTGAGAAGATGTTAATTAACTGACGCGCCGCATGAGGTCTGTGGAGAAGTTAAGAAGCCGTGGTGCAGGGATGCGTGCGATGGAAGGATCTCTGAAGATCGTCTTCCACAGTGGTTTAATTGTGCACCGCACGAGGGCTGCAAAGAGTTCAATGTGCAATGAACAAAATATTTTGTTCAGTCGGTAGATGTTAATTTTATACAAATGTAGAAGAAAGAATCATCGAATTTGAACACAATTTGCAGAATGTAAACATGTTTGAGTATTTATATTGGAATCTAAATAAAAAAGAAGCAAGGGATAAGGAAACTGAAGAACAGTATCGGGCATTATCTCAGGCGGTTGTTAAGCAATAACCGCCTGTGAAGATATTTACTTCTTCTTATTTAATATTCTTGATTAAATTTGGTCCTTTAAAAAGGCAAAAATCCACCTTCTTGTAATATTATTGATAAGTAAAGGTTACCATTAAATTTCACTTCATAAATCCTTTGAAATTGGTCAGAACATAAAAAACATACAACAAATGCTATATATGTTAAGAAGCCGTGGTGCAGGGGACGCGCCGCACGAGGTCTGCGGAGAAGTTAAGAAGCCGTGGTGCAGGGGACGCGTGCGACGGAAGGATCTCTGAAGATCGTCTTCCACAGTGGTTTAATTGTGCGCCGCACGAGGTCTGCAAAGAGTTCAATGCGCAATGAACAAAATATTTTGTTCAGTTGGTAGATGTTAATTTAATACAAATGTAGAAGAAAGAATCAGCGAATTTGAACACAATTTGCAGAATGTAAACATGTTTGAGTATTTATATTGGAATCTAAATAAAAAAGAAGCAAGGGATAAGGAAACTGCAGAACAGTATCGGGCATTATCCCAGGCGGTTGTTAAGTTATACCCGCCTTAGATAAACGTATTTGTAGACGGTTGTTAAGTACCAACCGCTGTGAAGATCTTTACTTCTTTTTTCTCAGGCGGTTTATAAGTAATAACCGCCTGAGATAATCATTTTTGAAATTACAATATGTTATTTAACGGCCTGAGAAGTGTTAATTAACTGACGCGCCGCACGAGGTCTGCGGAGAAGTTGAGAAGCCGTGGTGCAGGGACGCGTGCAAGGATCTCTCAAGATCGTCTTCCACAGTGGTTTAATGGTGCGCCGCACGAGGTCTGCAAAGAGTTCAATGCGCAATGAACTAAATATTTTGTTCAGTTGGTAGATGTTAATTTAATACAAATGTAGAAGAAAGAATCATCGAATTTGAACACAATTTGCAGAATGTAAACATGTTTGAGTATTTATATTGGAATCTAAATAAAAAAGAAGCAAGGGATAAGGAAACTGCAGAAGAGTATCGGGCATTATCCCAGGCGGTTGTTAAGTTATACCCGCCTTAGATAAACATATTTGCAGGCGGTTTATAAGTAATAACCGCCTGAGATAATCATTTTTGAAATTACAATATGTTATTTAACGGCCTGAGAAGTGTTAATTAACTGACGCGCCGCACGAGGTCTGCGGAGAAGTTGAGAAGCCGTGGTGCAGGGACGCGTGCAAGGATCTCTCAAGATCGTCTTCCGCAGTGGTTTAATTGTGCGCCGCACGAGGTCTGCAAAGAGTTCAATGCGCGGGAAACGAACCGCTCCCTCGTCTACTCCGCACAGACCTATATAAGGCGCGTCGTCGGTTATGGACAAGCACAAAACTTTTCTCCACTCCTTTCTTCTTCTCCTAGCCCGCCGCCGATTAACCACCACAGCCATGGCCAGCCTTCCACCACCTAGCCCTCCGAGTCAGCCATGCAAGCGGATACGCTGCACCTCCCCCGAGAGGGTGAATGACGACCAGCGCGTTCCACCGCCGGTGCAGCCGGAGCCACCGGTACAGCCGGAGCAATCGGCTCAGCCGGAGAAGCCGACCCTCTCTCCTGCTGCATCGTCGCCGGAGGAGGAGGAGGAGGAGGAGGACGACTTCGACGACGACGACGATGATGACGATGATGACGACGAGTCGTCCTCCGACGACGGCGACGACGAGTCGTCCTCCGACGACGGCGACGACGAGTCGTCCTCCGACGACGGCGACGACGAGTCGTCCACCGACGACGGCGACGACGAGTCGTCCACTGACGACGGCGACGACGACGACGGCGACCACCACCATGGTGACGACTACGACGACGACGACGACGAGTCGGAGGAGGACCGCTTGGCGTGGTTTGAGAAGTTGGCGGAGATGAGGGATTAGGCGGGGCCGTAGTGTAGTTTTAGTTCTTGTACATATTTCTTTTGTAGTTTTAGGAGTTCTTGTGTTTTGTAATATATTTGTGTTCATGAAGTGAATGTACATATTTCTTTAGTTCATGAAGTCAATAAATACTGGTGTGTTAGAATGAAGTGAATGTGCTCTAAATGCTCATATGTATATGAGCATTTAGTTAGAATGGTGGATAATTTGAAGTTTGACATGTTGGAGTGCTTTTAAAAAAATTAAAAAAATTCATACATGTATACAAGTTTTAAAAATATTTTGTTCAGTTGGCATTATCTCAGGCGGTTGTTAAGTAATACCCGCCTGAGATAAAAATCTTCCCTGGCGGTTATTAAGTACCAACAGCCTGTGAAGATATTTACTTCTTAATTAATAAACATCATCTCAGGCGGTTGCTAAGTAAAACCCGCCTGCGATAAAGTTAAAAACCGCCTGTGAAAAACCTACGTCTATATAAGGACCCCTCACCGCAGTCAAAACGCAACCCTGGAGAATTTATATCGACGCCGCCAGGCTGTTGAAATTTCCCCTGCGCCGCGCCGCCGCTCCGCCGCCCAGCCCATACTGCCGCGCCGCCGCTCAACCCCGCACCGCCACTTCTCCACCCAGCCGGCCCACCGTGCTGACGCCTCTGCAAGGTAAATGTAGTTTCCTTACTTTTTCTTTGTATATTTTCATTAGCTGATAAGCTGTTAGTTTTGTGTGTTCTGGTATATGGATTCTGTCCTTTTGCATGTGTAAGGACTATGGATTGTGTTCTGGTATATTGATGTATGGACTATATGGATTGTTTCCTTTTTGTACCTATTATGTGACATGAATATGATGTTTAATTAACAGATGCTATTGTAATATATATAAGATGCATCTGGGCCTTGTTTCCCGATATAACGGACTGGATCCCACCCAGACCTAGCCCATGCTGCTGGGCCTGTTTCCCCCTTTGACTCCGTCCGCCTCAAGACGTCGCCCGTCTCCTACATTAGTCGCCCTAATCATACTTGTTATGTCTCTGTAAATTCATTTTATAGAAGACCTTTAGAGAATATTTGTGGCCAAATTTTGTAAATCTGACAAAAAATTCTATTATTGAAGCATGGACCGTCGAGCGTGGATGTATAACATGCCAAGACCCGATCCTATGTACATTCGTAATGTTGCAAATTTTATTGAAGCATCCAAGAGACATGCGAAGTTGCAAAAGATAGATGACATATTATGTCCATGTATCGACTGCGAAAATAAGATTGCTTGGACGGATACTATAGTAATCCAATCTCATTTGGTGAAAAGAGGTTTCAAAAATAACTACACAATATGGACAGAGCATGGTGAGTTAGATACACATGATGTGGATAAAGATGATGAGAGAGGCTCAGATGATGATAATGTTCATATCGATGATGGTAGTGACAATCAAGCTGGTGATGATGATGATGAGTTCGATTGTGAGGAGATGTTGCGTCACATTGAACCATATGTACTGACTTCTATGGGAGCAAGCAAAGGCTTAAGTAAAATGGAGACATTGCAGAATGCGGCCACAGAGCTTTTATATGATGAATCAAACGGTTGTGATAAAGAGTTTACTACATTGCGTGCAGTCTTAGAACTACTAAAGTTGAAAGCTACGCACGGATGGTCCGATTGTAGTTTCTCTGATCTTTTGAATCTTCTGGCAGAAATTCTTCCAA